>JAWNNK010000849.1:0-168279 GCA_035045065.1 Hirtodrosophila trivittata
GGCTCAAGTGCTTGAGAAGTTGATAACATCTCAACTACAACACTCATGTAGCTATATCATTTCACCAAAGGTTTTTCTATCAAAGGTTTTCAGAACAAAAAGCAGACTGATGTCATTTACACTGATTTCAGCAAGGCTTTCGATTTTGTTAACCACTATCTCTTGCTTAAAAAACTTGGTACTATCGAATTTTCACACTTTTTTTATGTACTTTCCTTCACTCCTTTGTACTAATGTACGCCGATGATGTGAAGCTGTGCTTATCATATAATGACAACAACTGTCCTTATATATTGCAATCGGACCTGGATTTGTTTTTTGCTTGGCTTAATGCAACTTGTTGTTTCTGAATTGCTCTAAATGTAAGGTTATGTCATTCTAGAAGTACCCCTTACACATTTAATTACATGCTCGACCGGATTTCTCTTGAGAGATTAGACTGTGTCACCGATTTGGGAATTCTTCTCGATCATAGACTAAAATTTGACAAACATATCGCGCTTACAGTCAACAAGGCGACTCAATCTCTTGGATTTATTAAACGATGGTCTAAGAAATTTGACGACGCTTATAGGACTAAGCTGCTATATACTTCTCTTGTTCGGCCTATTCTGGAATACGGATTGTGTGTGGTCTCCTCAATATTCGGTACACCAAGACAGAATTGAGTCTGTTCAAAAGAAGTTTCTTCTGTTTGCTCTTCGCGGCTTTAACTGGGTTCTAGGTACTGATTTGCCTTCATACCACAGTAGATTGCATTTATTTAACCTTCCACCTCTTACTAACCGTCGCATGATGCTGGTAGTTGTATTTTTACATAAATTAATAATTGGCAAAATTGACTCATCTTTCTTCAACTTTTCTGTACCCCTCACAGTCCTCTTTTGATACGATTAAGAACCATATCCTTAACTTTTTAGCACGTAGTTACTTGCACTAATTTGCTTTACTAATTATAGGGATCTGATTTTTCTGGGTTTTTCCCAATCCTCGCAACAAATGTTGCATCATTTAATATTCTTATTTTGAACACCCCAGATAATAACTTAAATTTTTTACTCAAATACTTAATTTTAAATTTAAATTATATTTCTTCAGTTTTAACTTATATTAAAAATTGTATTGTTACTTTTAAATTTTGGTCGACTGTTACTAGTTGACATTAAATAAATAAATAAATAAAATAAAAAAAATACAGCTCTATTCAGATATAGTTGATGGAGTTTTGAAAGAAGACCTCTAACATTCTGTTATTGAATACTAACATAATCAGACAAATATCTTAGTTTTTTTAATTTATTTATTTAGAGTCTACTAAAAACGTTCACTTCATAAAAAATGAAAAAACTTGCAAATATTTTTCTTAGGTATATAAATTAACTTTTAAGACTTGAAAATTGAAGATGTTCTTTATTTCAAGATCTTCTTAAGACTAATTTTACAATGCATTTTTATTTCTTAGCCTAGCTATGGGTTGGTGTCAGCGACGCTGGCTTTGAGAGATGTAATTGTAATAATGATCCCGAGAAGAAAGAATATACCGACTCGGTTTGTTGTGGAATGGGTTTCAATTGCCTGTAGGCTTTGTCTGTTTTTGATGTGCAGGGCTTGTAACGCTTGAAGTGATAATATTTGTAGCCGTTCTACTTCTAGTGGTGTCATTTGGATGAGAGGTAATCCCGGCTTCATAATTCTTATTTCTTTGTTTGTAAATATTTTATCTTTAATTTTTATGGTATCATTCCAGAAATGTCGAAGGTATGTCCCTTTTAGATAGGTGGTGGAGTTACCTTGTGTGACGTTGCCATAAAAGTTGCTTAATAAGACTATGCTGTTGTCGATTTCTTAAATTTCTGGTATGTGTTCAGAGTTGCTATACTTGCATATCGAATTTTTTTCCTGTATCAACCTAGCTATACACTTAGAGTCACTTAAATTTATTGTTCTTACTTTACTACAAATTTTGATAGAGTTAGTTTTCTTACATTTTCTGTTTGGTGATAAAATAATATTTTTTGATACAAAAACTTCATTAGTGTCTAGGATTAACATTGAATTATTGTTTATTACAGGTTTTATTATTAAGTTTTCATAATTTTTAGGTTCCAATTGTGGAACTTTTATAATATAGGCTATAGTGGTTTTATTGTGTAAAACGGACACGTCAACAAACTCTAGCATTTCTTCAATTGCTAGGTTTGTTAAATTGCCTTTTTGGAAGATATTATTTATTTCTTTTAGCTCCATTTCATTTAGGAGTAGGGTGTTTATTACATTTAGTTTTGCCCATTGAATGGCATATTTGATGTTTATTATTTATTCTATCTAAGTTGGTTTTGCAGGCTTATTGCTATTTCGTTACTTAACATATAATCTTTTTTATAGTATTCGCTAACATGTTCGATACACTTGTTAAATTGTTTATTCGGTGCTCTATTTGTTTATTTATGATAATTTGGTCGATGTTATTTATGATTAAGCTGTTGAGGCTATCTTCTATCGTTATCAGATCGTCATGATCTGGGCTACCTGCAATGTATTTCCTCTATCTATCTATTTTCATCTATTTTTAGGTGTGATCGTGAGCGTACTCAACGCCGAAAATGCTTGTACTATTTTGTGTGTTAATGTGTGATATAGATAGCTAGTTCTAAGTTCATTTAATGTGTGTTTCTGGATTTTTGTTAATTCTGATTCTATTTGTCTTAAATCAATAAAATGGATTATTTTAACAGAAGAGACTTGTAATTTTCCCGTCCCTGTGTAAATGGTTACACTGTGGCGTTGGTGTAATTAGTGACGTCCATGGTTTCCAATGCCAATGGCAAAATTATTATAAGTAATAAAATCCTGTAATGATAAATTCTAATGTTAAACAAAGTGTTTTTAGGGGTATGGGCCGATCACTCACGATCGGAACAATTCCCAGAAGAGGACAACATCTAATTGAAGTTAGTGGTAAATATTTTTTTTTTTTTAATTTAATATTATTTTTTATTTGTTTTCCTTTATTTTTATTTCTATGTGGTTTCGGACTTAATTTTACTTTTATGAACAACTCGACCTTCTTTTGTAACAATGGTTGTATGTTTGTTATCTTTTACTATTTCTTTTTTATATCGTGGTGATAATTTAGAGCCGAGCCTAGTATTTTGTTTTACGAATATTATTTGTCCTGGTAAGTATGTCTTTATTTCGTTTTTTCCTTTGTTGTGCGTTTGTAAGTCGGTTATTTGTTTTTGTTTGAGTTTGTCTATATTGTCTTGTCTACTTTTTTCATACTGTTCTGGGTCAGTAGTTACGTTTCTGCCAAAGAATACTTCTAAAGGTCGTTTATTTGTCACGGAGTGTATTGAGTAATTGTATTCGTAAATAGCTCTGTTTAAGAGTTCGTCAAATGACCGGTGTACTTGATTACTTTTTAGACATCTCATGATCTCAGAGAGAGTGGAATGGAATCGTTCGATCTGTCCATTGACAGTGCTTTTGTAAGGAGGGGCTGTAAAAATTTGAATGCCTAATTGATCCTTCATCATGAAGGTGATTGTTTCCGAATTAAAAGATTTTTTGTTGTCCATTTCAACGTATTTTGGTACGCCATAATAAAAGAATATATCATGTAAAGGTTTTTTTATATTTTTGATTTTATGATTCTAGCCTGTGCTAACTTCGAAAATTTGTCTATCGCTGTCAAGATTAATTTTTTTTCGGTTGAGTAAATGTCGATATGAATTATTTGCCCTGGATATTCTGGAATTGGTGTTTTAGTAATTTCTGGATTAGGTGGGTGTCTATCGTATTTGCCCTCTTTGCACACCTGACATTGTCTGACTAACATTTCTATTTTTTTTTTCATTTTAGGGAAGTAGTAATTTTCTGAGAGTTGAATTTTGTTTTCTTCTGCATTCCTATGAGGTCTGTTATGGATTTTTAAAATTATTTCTTATTATTTTTTATTATTTCTGATCTGTGTCTGATGTTAAATCTTTTACTTCTTTCTGGGTGAATCTGACTTTAATAGATCTATAGTGTTGCGGATAAATTTTTTGTATTTGTCCCATTATATCTTCCGTTGTAAATATTCCATTAATAACTGAGGGGCTTAAGTATTATTTTAATATTTCAATGAGGTTGTCTTCAGAAAAATTTGGTTGTGAGATAATTTGCCTGTGAAAACTTGGAAATGGTATATTGTTGTTGTAGTGTGTTTGTTGTTCTTTGTGGATGAAAATTTGGTTTTTGAAACCGTTTATTGGCATTTCTATACTAGGGATAAGGTCATGACTGGAGGTTTATCAATTTCGCTGTCCCTTCGTGTTCAAGATAAAGCGTCTGCAACTACATTTTCTTTACCAGTTTATAGAGTAATTCTTTATTGTATTCGTCTAAGTAGGATTTCCATCTATTCCTCCCTTCCAGTTGCAGTCATGTGTCAGTGGTTCGTGGTCCGTGTAAATTTTCACCTTGGCTCCACCATACAGGTAACTATTAAATGATTTTACGGCCCATAAGATAGCTAACATTTCCTTTTTTGCCGTTTCATAGTTTTCTTCGGTTTTGCCTAACGTCCTAGATATGAATGATATTGGTCTGTCATATTGTGATAGTACTGCTCCTATTGCATAGAGGCGTCCGTTGTTAATATAAATTCTTTGTTAAAGTCTGGGTAATGGACTAATACATCGTCGGATATTAGTGCGTTTTTCAGTTTTTTAAATGCGTCACGGGCTTCGTCGTTAAGTTGGATTGTTTTTTTTGCTGAAGCGGTTTTTGAAATACGGCCGTCCTCACCTTGTAACAACATAGTGAGAGGTTTGACTAGTGCGGCATACCCATTATAAACCTCCTGTAATAACTTGACAATCCAAGAAATGATCGTAGTTGTTTGAGAGTTTTTGGGTTCGGGTAATTGGCAATAGCTTCTATTTTAGATGGGTTTGTTTCTATTTCTTTATCTGAGATAACAAATCCTAAAAATTCTACTTTAGTTTTAAAAAATTCGCACTTGTCTAATTGGCATTTTATATTAGCTGCGTTTAGTGTTCTGAAAATTGTATCTAAATTCTTGCAGTGAGAGTATGTGTCTTTACTCAAAAAAATAATATCATCAATGTAAGTGTAACAAATTTTACCTATATGTTCTCTGAGAATGTCGTCAAAGGCACGTTGAAATATTGCAGGTGAATTTTTTAATCCAAACGGAAGTCTGGTAAATTCGTATTTACCATTGTTTACAGAGTACGCTGTTTTCTCTATATCTTCTTCTTTTAGCTTAATTTGATGAAACCCACTTTTAAGATGCAAACGGAAACATTTTATCATTTCCTAACTGTGCTAGTACTCCGTTGATGTCTGGTATAGTAAATCTGTCTGCATTTGTTACGCTATTTAACTTCCTGTAATCAATTACCATTCTTTGTTTCTGTATGTTGGAGGCATCTAATTTTTTGGTACGAGCCATACAGGTGAGTTGTATGGGGATCGAGATGGGCGTATTATTTCGTTATCTAAAAGTTCTTTAACTTGTCTTTCGATTTCATCTTTCATTGCCATTTGGTATTGATAAAATTCAGAGTACACTGGTGTGTCAGTATTTAATCGAATTTCGGCTTTTACGTTTGTTGTATAGGTCAGTCTTTCGTTTGGGTCAGCAAAAGGGCTTGGGTAATTTTTTAGTAGTTCGTTCAACTTTGTTTTTTGTGTAGTTGTAAGGTGGTCTGTTCTGGGAATTATGTTGTTCACTGCGTCAAATTTTTGTTCTTTTAAGGGAATGTAAATTTTTGTTTTTCTGAGAAACATTCTGTTTCAATGGCTGCTCCAATGTCTTTCAAACTGTCGTTTCCTAATATCGCGTCAAAGGTTGGTATATTGGGTAATAAGAAAAATTTTATAATTATATCCGGGTCGTGGAATAGATTAGCTTCTTTGTGATGGGTAACAATGGTATCGCCCCCTATAGAACATACTTTAAATGGTTTATCGTTCAGTTTTGCGTCTTTAACGTGTTTTGATTGGATAAAGTTTCATAATTATTTTCCTCGTCATATTCTGCTATAGCTTGTTCGTATTCTAATTGTTTTTCATTTGTATCTTCCTGTTCTTCTGTGTTAGTTTGAATATTGAAGTTTTTTTTATTTCTCCCGACAAGGGTTGAGGTGGCCTTTTGCCTCCTTCGAATGGTCGTGGTCTGTTCATGTAATTAACCTGTTTTGTTTGAAAGCTCCTATCGATATCCATAGGTTCTGGTCGTGGTTGTGGTTTAGGTGCCGTAGGGCGTAGTGGTTGAAATGGGTGTGGTTGATATGGTTCGTATGGTGCTATGGTACGATGTGGGTATGGTATCATATTCGTATTTCGACCGGAATAGTTACTTTATTGTTTGGGTATTGTGAAGGGATTATGTTGCTAAACATTTTTTATTGGAATTGGTGGTCTTTGTTGAAAACTCGAGTTACCGATGTTTTCCGTCGGTCGGGCTGTCGATCTCTGATTTTGGGGTGCATTTCTAAATATAGATTGCTGTACTTTGTTGATTGCGTGATTAGTTCGGAATGTTTGATTTTCTAGTTTCAAACACAAATGTAATGCTGAGGGAAGATCTGTTGGTTCTTTCACATCAAGAAGACGAGACAAGTCCCCTCGAAGTCCGCGTATGAAAGTATCTAATGCCTTGTCTCTATATAGTTTAGTCATGAGTAGTTCTGCGTCTCTGCCTAATTCCATGCAAACGATCTTATTTAGGATTAAATACAAGTGTTTGTAAACGGCTTGGTGGAATTCTTCTACGGATTGATTAGGATACTGGAATATTGTTGTCATTTGGTATTCGAGCGTTGATAAGTCTCGTTTGTCTGCATAATGTAACGTAAGACACTTAGAAATAGCTGCCCAATTTAACAGAATATTGTATGATTCTAATGCAGATTCTGCGTTACCTACGATTTTGTTGCGAATGGTGTGTAATATACCGAAATATTTTGCTGTACCTTGGATATTTTCGTACGTTCGTATGGCCGGGAGTTCTGTGTATATTATCCTCTGAACGAGGGCTGTAAGGTTTTCGTTTTGTGCCATATTTCTATTGGCCTGATGTAACACTTGTCTCTGTAAGTATCTGTTTTGTTGGTTTGAGTTAAGGTTGTTATTACTCTGTTCTTCTAGGCTTACAAATTCTGGTGTAAGTAAATTATGTGGATTTGCCATTCATTTACACTTATACACTTATAAATCATAGAATAATTTGATACAAAATAGTTTTATATTAAATTGTTTTTTTTTTTTTTTTTTGTAAAAACCAGTGTCTGGTTTAATCCTTCTATCTTGGAGGGTCCCTCAGTTGGGATTCCAAAATTAGTTGAGTTATACTGCGTACCTTTTTGGTTTTTACAGTGGTTTCTTTTAGTTATGATTTTACGTTATTTTATTTGTTTCACTTATTTCTATTTTACATAATTTCCTTTTGATTTTTTGTTTTTTTGATGCGTCCACCCTTCTCGGCCGTCCGGATGTTCTCCCTTTTATGTCACTTTGTACTTTACTCAGGATCCTGCGACGAGCTCTTTGCAGTAGGTGTCCAGCGACGTCTGCAGGACTTGTGATACGCCGATTTGATCCTTGGCTTCCTTCACGGAAGAGTCCTGCCAAGGATGGTGTGGGCCAACGGAATGTTCCAAAACACTTTTATTTTGGCCGGGTCGAACTTAATCGAGTTACTTCCGAAGGTCCCTGCTGAAGGTCGGGCGTCAATGAACTTTTTAAGAGTTTAAAATTGAAGATGTTCTTTATTTCAAGATCTTCTTAAGACTAATTTTACAATGCATTTTTATTTCTTAGCCAAGCTATGGGTTGGTTGCAGCGACGCTGGCGTTGGTGGTCGATTATGTTTACTTGACAAATTCATGAACAGCGACGTTGGCCTTGGTGGTCGCTTATGCAATTTGTTAACTAAAACTCTATTGAACTCCTTTGTCAATAGCGTGGGCTGATATTTATTTTGCAACATAGTCGTGTGGCGGATGTTTATGGGAATTTTGTTTATCAGAGCAATTTAGTTGTTAGTTAAAGTGCTACGACAATTGTTGCAAAGATCAACAATAATGTTGCAGTGGTTAACTTATATATTATATATAAATATAAAAGGAAAAAAAATTTTAAATTCTAAAAATGGGTGTATTCAAAATTATAAATTAATTAAAGCTCATCCAACAATTGTTGCCTGGATTGGAAAAAACTCAGAAATACCCAAACAAATCAGTAAGTTTTAGTATGGGGTAATGGGATATAATTCCTAGTACATCGATGAGGAATAGTAAAACTTATATGACCTAAAAGGAAATTAGAGTCCATATTGCCAATAATCAATTTTGTAGATAAACGACACCAAGGGTTTTTCTACGATTAATTAGTGAAGGAATATTTAGAAGAAGAAACCTACTTAAGTATGACGGTAAACGAAGATTGACGTCCCACTTTAGTCCACGTAAAGCGAACAGCACAAATTGCTTCTGAACAGACGCAATTCGATCCTGGATGGCACTATACAGTGAGCACCAGACGCACGAACAGTATTCCAGGATCGGCCGCACAAGAGAAATGTAGGAGATTTTTGTTGTAAAATTGAATTTCTTTGACCTACGTTTAATAAACCCAAGTACTCCCTTGACGTCATTTGTAATAGTGGAGATATATAAATTAAATAAAAATAAAATTAATTTGCAGTCAACTAAGACACCCAAGTCTTTAACCGTGAATATACGTTGCAATGGAATATAGTCAATCGTATAGGAGCCTAAATAGGGTCTAGCACGACTAAATGTCATAAACATACATTTTGCACAGTGAAGATGCAACTGATTGGTCACACACAAGCGATGCAAAGTACTCAAATCTTCTTGCAAATAGTTTTGAGTGGGATGTATGAACAGATAAGCTCAACATCATCTGCATACATGAGACAATCGGAATGAGAAAGAATGGTAAGCAAATCATTAATAAAAAGAATAATTGGGGTCCCAAATGACTACCTTGAGGTACACCAGAAGTGACAGAAATGGACAACGAAGAAGAAGACCATACCTTTCAAATATAAGGAAATCCAATATAATAATTGTAATAGGCGCTTTACTGTTATAATCAATATAATTCTTTAAAAACTCGTTTATCTTTGTTGTTTTTAAATCATATGCTCGATATCTTTATGTATGTATTATTATCTAAGTATACAATATTAAACCTATGCAATCGATTTTATAGTTGAGAAAATCCTGATTGACTGAGTGAAAAGCTTTTCTAAAATTCGTGTAAGTAACATCGGATTGACTTTTTTTTTATAAAAGCATAATTTACCAAGGTGATAAATTCCAGCAAATTGGTCACAATTGTACGACCCTGTACAAAGCCATGTTGGGCAGGGAAAATAATTTATTTACAGCAATGCTATAGAGTAGAAACAAGACCCTTTTCAAACAATTTAGAAATTGCAGATGACTTTGCAATGCCTTTAATATTCTAAATGTCAGACTTGCTACATTTCTTATGAAGTAGGCTTCGATATGAATATTTCCAACGAACCTGGTATATGCAAGAGGTAAAGTAAAAAAGTGTAGCAACGATTCAGCCAGGGAAGAGCAGCGTAAGCAGTCCTGCTAGGACACAGCTAGGAATGTTGCCAGGCCCAGAAGCTTTTAATTATTAAAATTAATAGAAGAGGTAAGAAAGTTTTATGATATAGTAGGAGTAAAGTTCAAGTTAGAGCCAGGAATATTATAGGAATAAGTTAAATTAAAGGAGGACATAATTGAGTAAGTTGGCGATCTACTACATTTTCTATCCCTAGATACAAAGAAGAAGGTAAAATAGAAAATTTACGTTTCCAATTTACAAGATCGAAAATCTGCTTAGGATCACAAAAAAAACTGTATTTTACAACGTGCAAGATAATTTTCGTAACATGCAGAGTTTAAGAAGGCAATATTTGTTTTGGCAACAGAATATTTGTACCAATCAACATTAGAAACAGATTTCTTATACTTTTTAAAATGTTTTGATTATCATTTTCTAAGTATGAAAGTCTGCGTGAAAACCAAGGCGCTTTGACAGATTAAACGACGTTATGTAGTTAGGGTTACAAACATCTAAAAGTTCAATGTCTCATAAAAAGTGCCAAAGGCAATGTCAATATTAATGGCTCTATTTAGAAAACACTAGTCAGTTGCAAGAATAAGATCACTAAGTAAGGAGTAGTTACCCCGACAAAAGAAACGACGTGATACTGTCTGAAGTTATTGGAGCAAGTCCATGAAGTAAATCCGACGATGCGGAAATTTAGGAGCAAATAATGAAAATTGATTGCGTTGAAGATGTTACCTTAACAGCAACATCTGAAGGCATATTAAAGGAGATATGATCAGACTGAAATGTCGATTGCACGGCAATTAGCACGCCAGCACCACAATGTGTCTGACGATCATGTATACATATGGTATATCGATTTGACACAATTTCAATCTCAGATATGGTAAGAGTTAACCACGTCTTTGATAAAACGATAATGTCGAAATGAATGAAAAAACTAGCCAAATAAAGATTGTTTAGCTTCGTTAAGAGGCTGCTAACATTCTGATAAAGAAGGTGCATTGACACGAGGCATGAACCTAGTTTTTTATACAGCCTCGGATAGACATTGGTCACTTATTTATTATTTATTTATTTATTTTATTTAATGTCAACTATTAACAGTCGACCAAAATTTGAAAGTAACAATAGAATTTTTAATATAAATTACATCTGAAATAATATAATTTAAATTTAAAATGAAGTATTTAAGTAAATATTTAAGTTAATATCTGGGGTGTTCAAAATGAGTTTATTAAATGATCCATTATTTGTTGCGAGGATTGGGAAATATCCCAGAAAAACCCAATCAGATCACTATGATTAACTCAACTCAAAGGTGCTGGTTGGGGTACCCTTGGTGGTGGTTCCGGCGGGACCTGGCACCATACACTCGAACGGACCCGAGCCTGGCCTTCTAGATCCTTTACGTGGGGAACGTTATGTGGGGATAACTACCTGAATGTTATTAATTAGTGGCATGATAGCAATACGAAATCAGGCACTCACCACTTTAACTATTAAGCGCACTACTACACTTTTATTTTTTTTTTTCTTTACTCGGTCTCATTTTTTTTAAAATCTTTCAGTATGTTTTCTTTTATTAATATTATAATATCATATGCTATTATTATAATATATAATATATACTGTTATGATAAAATTTATATTTTTGTTCGTAACACCGTTGTAGTACAACGAGCAAATTTATGTACCTTCATTGTATTTTTTCGCTTAAGTTGGCATTCGCCCCCCAATGCAATCCGCTGTTAGCGTTTAAAGCGAAGCTTAGGGATGCATTGGTGTTTTTCGCATTAGGCAATCCGAAGAAAAAAATAAATACCACTTCGCATGTAAAAATTAAAAGATTTATCTTCCTTCTTTTTCTCTATACTATCAGCAAGAGTACTTTAGTTACTCTCGGCGCACATTATCCTCTTCAAATTTTTGGTCGCAACAACAGAGGTCCGTAAAAACTCGTTGCATACCTTCACGTAAGCCATAACCAAGCGACATATTACACAGTTTAACATAACTTATCATGGCTTTTATTACAATAGAATATAAAAAGTTATATTAATAACTATGGAGAATTATAAAATACTGATTAGCCCAAAAAATAATTGTCTGACAGGAAAATTATTTTCGTGGAAAGTCAGTGGGAATTCAACTGCCGCCTTAGCTATAGCATTAGCTACTTCATTACCTTATATATTGCAATGTCCGGCTCTCCAGATCAATTTAATACGGGAATAATGGAGAGCTAGTGTTTGTCTAATGTAGAGAGGGTAGTAAGAGTGATTGAGCGAGTTTGATATTGCTTGTATGGCTGATAAGGAGTCTATACATATGGCAACGGAATGTTATGTTCTTTTGCAAGCTGTATTGCTTTATAAATTGCGATTATTTCTGCGGCAAAGATGGAGGTATAGGAATAGTCAGGAAGCAGGAAAAGAATGGAGAGGTTGTTGGAGACTAATAAATCTTTTATTAGCAGTTTTGGAACTGACTACATGTGAGCATATTTCTTCTATTAACCCGGTCGTTAGAACACGCTGTTTTCGTAAAACAGATTTTATAAAACTTAATTCATTAATTTTTGATACAAACTGGTCGCAACTGTACTCTTGTACTGACATTAACAACGCTACTTCAATCTTAAAGAATATTATAAAATCACTTTTTTACCAATACTTTCCAGATGAGCTTCCCAGGAGATCTAATTGACCTCCTTAGTTCTCTAATGAATTGGCACTTCTTAAAAATGTGAAGTCTAGATATTATAAAAGATTTAAGAGTTCGAATAATCCTTCAGATTTTTCTCGTTATGTTATCGCCAGAACAAATTTTGTTGTTTGTAATTCGCGTTGTTACAATAATTACCTAATTCGATGTCGTTTGCTATTTGCTCAGGATCGTTGGCAGTTCTACAACTTTACCAATACTAAACGAAAAATTTCCTTGCTTCCATCTGTTTCTTATGAAGACATGAAAGCAAATACTGACCAGGCTGCAGGCGATTTTTTTGCAGAATTCTTTTAAACTACGCATTCATCTTCTAAAGTTCTTCCTAATTCCCCTTATCCGCATATCTTCCCGAAATCTGGCTGCATTTATTAGTCCTGTGATCCTGGAAAGTTCGTTACTTAACGAACTTAATTTAATCAAGCCAGGTTATTCACCAGGTCCAGATTGAGTACCAGGATGTGTACTTAGGTACTTTGCTGATTCTCTATGTAAGCCCTTGCTTAAATTATTTGAATTGTCTTTTAACTCATGCTCTTTCCCAACCATTTGAAAGGACTCGTTTATAATTCCTCTTCACAAACATGGTTCAAAGTCTGATGTTAAAAACTATACGGGTATTTCCAAATTATCCGCGATGCCTAAGGTGCTAAAAATAAAAAAGGATAAAATGTTAATTTAAACAGAGCACGAAAAACTTCACTTCTGAGCTAATAGATATCGATAGATCGATTATAGATTAAAATTTGACAAACATATCACGCTTACAGTCAACAAGGCGACTCAATCTCTTGAATTGATGGTCTAACGATGGTCTAAGGAATTCGACGACCCTTATACGACTAAACTGCTATATACTTCTCTTGTTCGGCCTATTCTGGAATACGGATCTTGTGTGTGGTCTCCTCAATATTCGGTACACCAAGACAGAATTGAGTCTGTTCAAAAGAAGTTTCCTCTGTGTTGACTATAACAGACTTTTTCGATTCTTCAACTCAGAGTCCTCTTTTGATACGATTAAAAACCATATTCTTAACTTTTTAGATCGTAGTACCTAACACTAATTTGCTTTACTAATCATAGTAATCTGATTGGGTTTTTCTGGGTTTTTCCCAATCCTCGCAACTTTCAAACTGGTGGCGACCGTTTACTCTAATTCTATGCTCATATTGCGGCGTATTTTTTTACATTTGTATGTACGGTGGAAACAACACCTACAAACCACTCATCTGCCACACCCTCGATTAGTTTATGCTGGCTTAGCACATGTGCACTTCTTCTTATTGTCATCGACAGACACTACCCGATTTTTTAATTATTTTTCAAACAAACTAATTAAATATTTTGTAATGGTATATGAATGAAATTTTTTAAAGCGTCTTGTTTCTTTAAGCTTAAGAGTGAATTTTAGTTAATTTTTTTTTTGCATTACCTCCCATATCCCCACTTCCCAAACACACACACACAACATATATGTATTTACATTTACTTTTAATGCATCCGTTTATCGACTACTCTCGATTAAATATAACAAATTTTAAGCATTTCGAAAGTATTGGATCATTTTATATTCTCATTTTGAACACCCAAGATATAAACTTTAATTTTTTACTTAAATATTTCGTTTTAAATTTAAATTATATTATTTCAGTTTTAATTTATATTAAAAATTTTAATGTTATTTTCAAATTTTGGTCAACTGTTAATAGTTCACATTAAATAAATAAATAAATAAACATTAGCCCGATCGAATTACTTAGCTTTCTTAACTCCTTCAAGTCAAAAACGGTCCCAATCAATAATAGTATACCACAAGGTTCACCGTTATCCGATATTCTTTTCCTAATCGCATACATCAATCTCCGCAAAATAATCAATACTCAAAAGGATATAACCGTTTGTAGCTATCTTGACTTTCAACTGATTATTAACTTTAATAAAAGGAAAAATACCAGTAAATGTTTAGACAACCTTGTCCATAACATACAAAACTGGGTATATTAATCAAATTATAAAAAGTCCTTCTGAACGCAGCGGATACTCCAATAGCTAAATTCCTAACGAAACTTTCACTACAAAAGATCAAATACACAAACTCAACCGCAATTTTATTTACGCTGAAGGCTCCGCGATTGACACCTTTATTACATTTCCTATTTCTACATTCACATCAACACTAAGGTACGGAATAATCGCCAACTACTCTTCAGTTTTTTCAGCACATATTATAGCGATACTAGAAGCAATCAAAATATTACCCCCAGTAATTAGAAAAAAAGGGATAAATTAAAAGTTTTGTGGGTACCAGGCTATGCGGTTTTTATTAAAAATTATTTTAAATTTGAATTGTTCCAGCATTTGTTGCAAGGAACGGAACAATAGGTATTAGTGTTATTATTTAGTAAATACTAAATATTTACTAAACAATAGGTATCACCGAAGGTGATAGAAAAGCGAAAGTTTGATTGAACGAAGAACGAAAAAGCATGGAAATAAGGCATAATCAGTGGTGCATATAGAGGATATAGAGGAAGATAGTTAAAAAAGTCGATTTAAAATAGAAGAAGTAATGTAACCGGTTATAATTTTTGAATGAATAAAAAAGCTAAGTTGTTCTACTGTTCTAAAAGTGGACTGCCTCTATGCGGATCCCACTATTTTTTTTATTGCGGGGAGCATACACATGAGCAGTATTCGAGAATAGGACTAGGTTCATACTTGAACATTCTCCGGGGGGGCTGTAAATGTGACAGCCAGAAGCTGTCTATTTTGTAAATACTTCATTCTTGCATAAACTACAAGAACTATAATGACCACAATGACTAACACCAGCGATGTGTGACCACTTGCTGTGAAAAAATGCAAGTCGCTCAGATGTACTTTGTGGCTGTCGAGATATTGAATCATTTTGTGCAGCCGTTCTAGTTCCTTTGTGTTGCTCACTGTTATAGAACCAACTGGTGTTAGCTCAAAGGGTGTTTGCTCGTTGGCTTCCTTTACGAAGTGGGTTGAGTAGTTCGCATTATATGATGAATGCACGCTCTGAGGGACCTGTAGAGTTATACCTTTCAATCTTAACGAGGTCCACTATGCCAACCTTAGGTATTGATATTATTTGATGATGTGAGTCACTGCATTGAACATGACCCGATGTATTTTCGAATGTTTTAAATAACCAGCGATTGTGGGATCCAAGCTCCTTCCAAAATGATTGATCCCTATATTCTGTCTACACACGTCATTTTGGAATGAGGCTTCAATGGTGTAGTTTCACAAAAGTTTTCATCAGCATCTTTCCATGCCCAGTTTCCAATGCAAACTCTTGTATCCTCGTTTTCCCAACGGCACTTGTTGAGATTCGCTTCAGATATTAAATGAAACGTATTCAAGGCGGTACTGTAAATCATATAATTCGCTGCTACTTTTGGAATCATTTTTTGATTATCGCTGATAAATGGTATTGGAATAATACTAAAAACATCCGACTGCTGATTCAGGTAGAGTGGAATTTTTGTCTTTATTATTATCATACCATCCTTAAACGCGCCTTGTGCTGACAGTAGCTTGTATGCTGCTTGTAGTTTTTGTGCAGGAGTATTTCCAGGTAATACGTGATTGCGTGGCATGCCGTCTTGTATTTTGTTGATTTCCGCCAACATTTGATAAGGTTTTATCAGCATGGGATTTAATTTTCTCTTATTTAAATCCATAAATAAATCAATTATTTTTGCTTGGATTGCTTCTGTATCGTCGACCCAATCTTTTAGTTGGTTGATGAGCAGGAAAAACTTTATTGACTCCCGGTATACCATATACTGCGTATTAATTGTGTTGATTATGTTATCCATTCGTGTGGTAATTTCCTAGAAGCCTTCGTTGATCTTCTGAGTTGTTGATTTAATTAAGTTTTCTGTTGCCTTTATTACGGAAGTCTGGTTTCCTACATAGTTTTTTAAGCTCTCTTGATTCTCTCGCAGGGTCTTCATGTTGACTATTCCATATATTTGTGACGACATATCAAACCATCCACCGGGGCACATGTAGAAAGTTTCACAAAACCTTTTCTTTCTCTGATGCGAGGGTTCCATTATAAGCTTGTTGTTGTCATTTATTGAATCTAACTGATGTTTGATTCTTGCTACCACCGCCACGCATTGTTGTTCAAACTCCATTAGCTTGGGACATATTTTTTCTGTTTTTTCCAAAATTACGGGTGCTTGCCTTAATACGTCAAAGTAGGCTTGTAAGTCAAAGTAAAACAAAAAGTCCCAACTCGATGATACGACTTCCACTTTCCCAATTTTTCCCAGAAATATCGTTGAATCTTTCTCCAGCTCAAATATGCGTATCTTTGAGCTATTTTGGTTGGGCAGTACAAGTGCTGTCGCCACTTGGAACATCATTAACAGGCTAAGAACAGTTGCTGTAGCCTTGTTGCTCCGCGAGTTTCTTCGTACAATTTTTTCTTCTTCGTCTTGTGTAGGCAACGGACAAATTTTATTTAGAGAGCGTTTTATTTCGCCATTGCTTGTTTTAATTGTGACAACTCTGACCTTGTTGTCTTGACCTTTAGTAGTTTTTACTATTCGTCCCATTGGCCATTTTCCAGGATGTGTATTTTCCTGTTTTAATAACACCACCTGACCTTCTTTAAGGTTTTGTTTTTCGATCCGCCATTTTGATCTTTTTTGCAGCGATACCAGGTAGTCCCCTTTTCCTTTTTTTCCAAAATTCTGCTGTCATCCGCTGCATATATCTCCATCTATCAAGAGATCCTATTTTCTCCTGCACATCTGTATGTTCAGGTGCACTAATTAGTGGTCTTCCCACTAGAAAATGTCCCGTTGTAAGCGCATCGTCTGTCTCGTTACCATTTTCTAATGTGATCAGAGGACGTGAGTTCAGCACTGCCTCTATGCGACATAACAGCGTCGAGAACTCTTCATATGTCCAGCTGTTGTCGCCGAGGATCCGATTTAAATGGTATTTCATGGATTTGACTCCAGCTTCCCACAATCCACTCATGTGTTGACCTTCCGGGGGGAATAAAGTGCCAGGTAATGCCATCCCGCTCTAATACCGGTGCTAGTTTCGTATTGTTCATAATTGCAGCTTTCAATTTAATATCCAATTTTCTTGCTGCTCCAACATTTTCCATGACAGCTCTTATTTTCTGCTGAATTTCGATGCAGTCTTTAATTGTATTTGCACCGGTCATCAAGTCGTCCATATAAAAATCTTGTTTGATGACTTTAGCCAATGTTTCATCACGTCGGCAGTAAGTGTCCGCCAGTTTCTGCAATGAGCGCACAGCTAGAAACGGCAGATGTTCCATATGTCACGGTTGTTAGCTTGTACTCTTGTAGTGGTTCCCTTACGTCTTCTCTCCATACGATATACTGATACTCCTGATCAGCTGGTGTTATTTTAATTTGGCGGTACATTTTTTCGACATCTGCTGTTATTACATATTGCCACATTCTCCAACATGTTAAAATGTCAAATATGTCCCTTTGAATTTTGGGTCCTATTGCCATTGCATCGTTCAGACTACACCCATTAGTAGTTTTTGCTGAGGCGTCAAAAACCACTCTTAGTTTTGTAGTCAGGCTGTCTGGCCTAATAATTGCTTGGTGCGGCAGGTAATATTTTCCTTGACCCGTTGTGTTTACTGCTACCATGTGGCCGAGCTGTAGGTACTCTCTCATGAAATCCTTGTATTGGTTGAATAAACTTTTGTTATTCTTGAATTTCTTTTCCATTTGTATCAGCCTTGCTACTGCTTGGTTACGCGAGTCTCCCAATTCAAATTCGCTACGGAAGGGAATTGCCACTATGAGTCTTCCATCTGAATCAACTGTTGTTGTTTCCTGGTAATATTGTTCACAACGCAGATTTTCTTCCACATCCTCGGGTTTTTCTTCCTCCAGTTCCCAGAAGCGCTCCAGGTCATCAAGGTTGACAGTTGTAGTCGCTGACAAAATCGTCTTTTGGGGGGCCCGGGAATTATTCCAGAAATTATCCATCCAAGTCTCGTCTTCTGTCCCAGCGCTCCATTGATGGTTTTGACCTGACCCATCATAATAAAGGGAAACAGGTCTGCACCAATTATCAGATCAATTCTGCTGGCCTTGTTGAAGTTTGGATCAGCTAACGAACAATTTTTCCAATCCTTATTGATGTCAATATCAATATTTTTGTTAGGAAGAGTTCTTTGTAGCTTAGGCAATACTAGAGTCACAGTTCTTGTGTTGAATTTACTTGGAAATCTTGGCTTGATTTCAAGCTTAACGCTGTGTTTTGATAGTTCAACGCCATGTGAGGATATTCCTTGAATTTCCACTGACTCCTTAGATCTTTGCAGCCCCAAAAGTTGCGCTGCTTCCTCGGAGATTATTGTGCGTTGCGATCCTCCATCCATTAGTGCACGTAGTTGCTCGAAGGTACCGCTTGCCTTTTTAACGTTGATCACTGCTGTAGCCAATAGTGTTTCATGCTCAGTATTTTGCCTGAGACAATTTACACTTTCCCTTTTGGTGTCCTCGTGTAACAAAGTGTTATGATTTTTGTTACATTTTTGGCATTTCCACTCTTTTTTGCATTCTATTATGTTATGAGTGCCAAAACAACGGAAACATAAATGATGCTTTTTAACAAACTCCTTACGTTTGCTCACCGAAGCAGCCTTAAATTTTTGGCATCTATCTGTATCATGTCCGTTTATTGAACAAAAACGGCATGGTCTTTGCTGATGTTGTTTTGATCCTTTAACAACACTTTTTTGAACAGAATCTACTGCATTGTGTAGCTGGTTTAAGAAATCCCATACATCATTAAGTGATTGAATCTCTCGGTTTTTTGTTTTCACATGTTGCTCGTACTGCTGAAGAGCCTCCGTTGAAAACCGCCGAAGTAGAATTTGGGCAAAAATGACATCAGCTTGCTCGCCAATCTTTGCTTTTTCCTTTATAATATAGATACACTCAGTGGCTGTATCCAGAAAGTTGCGAATCCTCTCTTCCGAGTCGCATTTCAGAGTTTCCAACTCCAGTAATATGTTAAGCCGGTCGGCGAAAATTTTACGATTATTTTCATACCGCTTACATATAAGTTCCCACGCCGCCTTATAATTTGCAGCTGAGCCGATCAGTAGGTGACTGACCATTGTGTTTGCATCTCCTTTGAGACATGACCTTAGGTAGTTCAGCTTTATTGTGTCGCTGATATCTACTCTTTCGTGAATAATCTCCGTAAATATTCCGTAGAAGTTTGGCCATTCCTTGGAGTTGCCATCAAACTGTGGTAGATCCACCTTTGGGGCATCTTGCCTTTGATATTCATCTGTTGATGGCTTTTGTAATTCTGAAATTTTTCTATCGATTTTGCTTGACAGAATTTTAACCTCGACTTTCAAATCGTCGATTTCATCAGTATTAAAAGCCCACCATTCATATTTGATTTCTAGCATAGTCAGTATGCTTTGAATCGACTCCATCCGGACATTTATACTCTCCTTTATGTCCATAAGTTCATCTTTAGTTGGATGTGCCAAATGTATTTTGGCTCTTTCCATTTCATTACGCAGACGGACTGCTTGCCTGTCAACTCTTTCGACCATGCTGTCAATTGGGCTTACGCTGCTTTTGGTGCTCCGTTCAGAATCATTCTTTTCCGTCTGCTCAACATGTTTTTTGGAAGGCCCGGCAGGTTCCTCAGCAGCATATTCACCCACATGATCATCTGACTTTACCTGAGATATCGTCATTTTGTATGCCGCCCAGTGCGCCATTGTCGAATCGAATATTTTACCATTGAAATATTCGTGATCAATAATCCTGATTTTTATCAGAGCTGAGTTGATGGTTTTGAACTCCGCTATTACGTTTTCAATCAAGTGCAGGCTTGCACCTTTATTGATCAGCTTGTGAAATTCATCCCTGAGAGACACCTGCTTCTTTAATAGCTCAATATGCTTCCCCTTCAACATTTTCAATTGGTTGAACATTTTTTTATTGGCACTTAATATTCACCGTTCTGTTGTAAGCCACAGAACACGCTTGAATTGCTTTAAATTGCAGTTTTTTATAATTTTATAATATTTTATTTTCCACTGTTCTGTTGTAAGCCACAGAACTCGCTGTAAAAACTTGAAGGACGAAAAAATGTATAATAATATACTTGAGTCGATGTATAGCTTCGAACTCGTATAAAAATACACACTAGAGTCGACGTTTAGTTTCGAACTGGCTCGCTCGGGTGAGCGATCCTTTATTTATTGTAAAATTCTTACTCTAACAATATCCTTATCTCTAATACAGTCGTTAGTAAGACGACTGCGTGTTTATTATTTATTACGGTCGCTTGTAAGACGATCGCTTATCCACATCTCGAACTCACTTATGCCCAATCCTTTATCCTGACACAAGCGGTTATGATAAGTGCTTGCAGCTGTTGTAAGATATTGAGCTGCGCGCAAACGTGCAGCGTATTATGTTCATACTTGAACATGCACTAAGAGCAGTTTAGAGGGAGATAGTTGGCTGAGCACCATAATTGCATAGAATTAAGATCATGTTGATGATGAACAAGTTGAGAAGGATCTTTAAATAATAATATAAGTTTAACGTCGTTCACATAAATGAGAAGTCGCGAATGTGACAAAGTGAGCAGAAGGTCATTAATGAAAAGTTTAAAAAATTATGGACTAAAGTGGCTCCCTTGAGACACGCCGGAAGTAACATAGACTGGTCGGGAAAATGTTGATCTGAGAACAACTTTTGGGCTCTACCTTTCAGGTGGGAAGAAATCCAAGGTAGAAAAGAGGGAATGAACCCAATACAACGGAGTTTAAAAGTAATAGATCATGTATTAGGTATTCAGAGTCAAATGCCTTACTGAACTCAGTATAAATTACGTCAGTTTGCATTCTCTGTTTAAATGCATCGTGAATAAGAGATAGGAATTCCAACAGGTTTGTCGTAGTAGACCGACTCTTTACAAAACCATATTAGGAAGACAAAATAACAGATGTACAGTGATGTTGCAAAGTTGTCGTAATGATGTTTTCAAACAGTTTTGGAATAGCAGACAATTTTGCAATCCCTCTGTAATTCGAGATATCTGACTTACCACCTTTTTTATGGAGTGGTATGATAAATGAGTATTTTAAAGTATTGGGAAGACTCCGATGGTAAGTGATGGATTCAAGAATTTTAGGAAGTGGTTGAAGTAAAGAAGTGCTACACTCTTTTAAGACACAACTTGGAATATTATTCGGTTCAGGTGAGTAATAAAATCTGACTGATTTTATAACAAACCGAAGTGAAGACTCACATATAATGAGGAGCAGAAAATAGGGTTAGTTGAAGGAATCTTAGAATAGCGATTTTTAGTATTAGAAATAGTTGAATAGGTGGATTGTAAGAAGTTTGGCAAACAAATCAACTAGCAGCTTAGTCGCTGTTAGCTAAAAATAAGAAGATAGGATAGCGTGTAGTGTTTTTTAGTAGAGATTTGGGATTACTGGCAAATTGGCCAGTCATCTTTAACTTTTTAAAACATTTAGACTTAATATTTTTCAAGTATTGAAGAGTCTAGTTCTAAGCCAAGGTGTCTTCGAGGAAATTAGATGAGGATCTTCGCAGCAGAGTTAGAGCATTTGACCTGGAGAAACATTAGAGTAATAGTTTATAAAAACAAGATCTAAAATTCTATTAAGGTTGTTAGGAATTAAATTGAATTGGTAAAAAGGAAGAATCAAATATACAATCTGAAAAGTAGTAGTAGTAGTAGAGTAATAGTAAAGTTTAGAAGAGGGAATAAGATAATTTGCGCTGCCGAATATTGGGGTCCCATTTTAGTCCACGTAAAGCGAACAGCACAAATTGCTTCTGAACAGACTTAATTCGATCCTGGATGGCACTATACTGTGGCCACCAGACGCACGAACAGTATTTCAGGATCGGCCGCACAAGAGAAATGTAGGGGATTTTTGTTGTAAAATTGAATTTCTTTGACCTACGTTTAATAAACCCAAGTACTCCCTTGACGTTATTTGTAATAGTGGAGATATATAAATTAAATTTTAATTTGCAGTCAAATAAGACACCCAAGTCTTTAACCGTGAATATACGTTGCAATGGAATATAGTCAATCGTATAGGAGCCTACATAGACTAAATAAACATACATTTTGCACAGTTAAGATACAACTGATTGGTCAAACACCAGCGATGCAAAGTACTCAAATCTTCTTGCAAATAGTTTTGAGTGGGATGTATGAACAGATAAGCTCAACATCATCTGCATACATGAGACAATGGGAATGAGAAAGAATGGTAAGCAAATCATTAATAAAAAGAATAATTGGGGTCCCAAATGACTACCTTGAGGTACACCAGAAGTGACAGAAATGGACGTCGAAGAAGTAGACCTCAATAACACTTTTTGGGTTCTACCTTTCAAATATGAGCAAATCCAATATAATAATTGTAATAGGCGCTTTATTGTTTTAATCAATATAATTCTTTTAAAACGCGTTTATCTCGTGTTGTTCTTAAATCATATGCTCGATATCTGGATGTATTATTATCTAAGTATACAATATTAAACCTATGCAATCGATTTTATACATGAGAAGATCTTGATTGACAGAGTCAAAAGCTTTTCTAAAATTCGTGTAAGTAACATCGGATTGACTTTTTTTTTATAAATGCATCATTTACTAAGGTTCCAGCAAATAGTCGCAATGAACGACCCGTACAAAGCCATGTTGAGCAGGGAAAATAATTTATTTGCAGCAGTACTGTAAAGTAGAAACAAGAACCTTTTCAAACAATGCAGATAACTTTGCAATGCCTTTGAAATTCTAAATGTCAGACTTGCTACATTTCTTATGAAGTGGGCTTCGATATGAATATTTCCAACGAACCTAGTATATGCAAGAGGTAAGTAAAAACTTTAGCAACGGTTCAGCCAGAGAAGAGCAGCGGACGTCCTGCTAGGACACAGCTAGGAATGTTGCCAGGCCCAGAAGAAAAATAAGCTTTTAAAGAATTAATAGAAGAGGTAAGTAAGTTTTATGATATAGTAGGAGTGAAGTTCAAGTTAGAGCCAGGAATATTATAGGAATAAGTTAAATTAAAGGAGGACATAATTGAGTAAGTTGGCGATCTACTAGCTTAAGTTTCAAATTTACAAAATTGAAAATCTGCTTAAGATCACAAAAAAACTGCATATTACAGCGAGCAAGATAAATTTCGTAACATGCAGAGTTTAAGAGGGCAAAATTTGTCTTGGCAACAGAATATTTGTACCAATCAACATTAAAGCCAGATTTCTTATACTTTTTAAAATGTTTTGATTATCATTTTTTAAGTACGAAAGTCTGCGTGAAAACCAAGGCGCTTTGACAGATTAAACGACGTTTTGTAGTTAGGGATACAAACATCTGAGAGTTTAATGTCTCATAAAAAGTGCCAAGGACAATGTCCATATTAGTGGCTCTATTTAAAAAAGACTAGTCAGTTGCAAGAATAAGATCATTAAGTAAGGTAATGAAAGTTGATTGCGTTGAAGATGTTACCTTAACAGCAACATCTGAAGGCATATTAAAGGAGATATGATCAGACTAAAATGTCGATTGGGCGGCAGTTAGCACGCCAGCACCACAATGTGTCTGACGATCATGTATACAGATGGTATATCGATTTGACACAATTTCACTTTCAGATATGGTAAGAGTTAACCACGTCTTTGATAAAACGATAATGTCGATGAATGCAAAAACTAGCCAAATAAAGATTGTTTAAGCTTCGTTAAGAGGCCGCTAACATTCTGATAGAAGGTGCATTGACACGAGGCTCGAACCTAGTTTTTTGATACAGCCTCGGATAGACATTGCTCATTTATTTATTTATTTTATTTAATGTCAACTATTACCAGTCGACCAAAATTTAAAAGTAACAATACAATTTTTAATATAAATTAAAACTGAAAAAATATAATTTAAATTTAAATGAAGTATTTAAGTAAAAAAGTAAAGTTAATATCTGGGGTGTTCAAAATGAGTATTTTAAATGATCCAACATTTGTTGCGATGATTGGGAAAAACCCAGAAAAACCCTATCACTATGATTAACTCAACTCAAAGCTCCGATTTAAGTGCTGGTTGGGGTACCCTTGGTGGCAGTTCCGGGCGGGACCTGACACCATACACTCGAACGGACCCAAGCCTGGCCTTCCAGATCCTTTACGTGGGGAACGCTATGTGGGGATAACTACCTTAATGTTATTAATTAGTGGCATGATAGTAATACCAAATCAGACACTCACCACTTTAACTATTAAGCGCACTGCTACACTTTACCTATTTTTTTCCCCACTCGGTCTCATTTTTTTTTGAATCTTTTACTATGTTTTCTTTTATTAATATTATAATATCATATGCTATTATTATAATATTTAATATATACTTTTATGATAAAATTTATATTTTTGTTCGTAACACTGTTGTTGTACAACGAGCAAATTTATGTACCTTCTTTAAATTTTTTCGCCTAAGTTGGCATTGGCCCCCCAATGCATTCCGCTGTTAGCGTTTTAAGCGCAGCTTAGGGATGCATTGGTGTTTTTCGCATTACGCAATCCGAAGAAAAAAATAAAAACCACTTCGCATGTAAAAATTAAAAGATTCAGCTTCCTTTTTTTTCCCTATGCCATGAGCAAGAGTACTTTAGTTACTCTCGGCTCTCTAATAACTATAGAGAATTATAAAATACTGATTAAAAAGTAAAGCCCAAAAATAATTGTCTTACAGGAAACATATCTGCAGTCCCCTGAGCCCCCACACCCATTTACTACAAAAACGTCCACTATAATCATGATCCAGCCAGATGCGGCGGAGTTTCTTTGCTTATAAACAAGTCAATTCAATATCATCCCCGTCCCAACCTTTTCAAATACCTGTCAACACTATTAATCTTAAAAAAATAACGTAATAATAATAATATAATAATAATAAACCTAATAACGCTATTAATATAGTTGCAGAAATTGAGTTAGAAATAAGCTTCAAAATACTCTCAATACGAGATGTGATAAATAAGTTATTTATTTTATTTTATTTATTTATTTACAAAAGCTTAAAGGTAATTAAAATTACAGTTAAACTAAATTTGGTTTTACGCTTTAGCGAGTTGGCCTTTAAGTAGGTATGTACATTAACAAAGTTATAATTGAAAATTAATTAGATGAGTCAAATTTAATTATAGTTCGTGTAGTATGTTTGATGCTCTTAGCAAATTAATTAGATTTATTTGGTTCTCTTTTGAGGGATTGAAAAGGGCGGTTAAGGAATCAGTATTGGGAAGTATTTATGCCTGGATCTGTTTAATTGGGGGCAGTGTGAGAGGATGTGTTAGACTGTGTTTTGGGTGTTGGTGTTGGAGAGTGTTGCGGTCAAATAGGTGTCTGTGAGTGAGGTACGTGTGACCTAGGCGGAGACGAATGATCTTGGAGGAGTCTCGACGGGTTATTCGTTCTTGTGAATGTGTTGTGCGATTTGTAGTAAATATTTGGGTATGTTATGGAAGATGAAAGTTTGCTTTGCAAGTTCGTTTTTACATAATATATAATGTCTGAAATATTGATGTTATCGTGCTACAGCATCAGCTGCTTCATTGCCTTGTATATTGCAAAGTCCGGCTATCCAGATCACCTTAATACGGGAATAATGGAGAGCTAGTGTTTGTCTAATGTAGAGAAGGTAATAAGACTGATTGAGCGTGTTTGATATTGCTTCTATGGCTGATAAGGAGTCTGTACAAATGGCAACCGGAATGTTATGTTGTTTTGCAAGCTGTATTGCTTTATAAATTGCGATTATTTCTGCGGCAAAGATGGAGGAATAGGAATAGGAAGATAGCAGGAAAGGATTGGAGAGGTTATTGGAGACTTATAACTCTTTTATTAGCAGTTTTGGAACTGACTACATGTGAACCTATTTTTTCTATTAACTCGGTCGTTAGAACACGCTGTTTTCGTAAAACAGATTTTATAAAACTTAGTTCATTAATTTTTGATACAAGCTGGTCGCAACTGTACTTTTGTACTGACATTAACAACGCTACTTCAATCTTAAATAATATTACAAAATCACTTTTTGAACCAATGCTTCCCAGATGAGCTTCCCAGAAGAACTAATAGACCTCCTTGGTTCTCTAATGAATTGGCACTTCTTAAAAATGTGAAGTCTAGATATTATAAAAGATTTAAGAGTTCGAATAATCCTTCAGATTTTTCTCGTTATGTTATCGCCAGAACAAATTTTGTTGTTTGTAATTCGCGTTGTTACAATAATTACCTAATTCGATGTCGTTTGCAATTTGCTCAGAATCGTTGGCAGTTCTACAATTTTGTCAATACTAAACGAAAAACTTCTTCACTTTCTATCTGTTTCTTATGAAGACATGAAAGCAAATACTGACCAGGTTGCAGAATTCTTCCAAACTACTCATTCATCTTCTAACTTTCTTTCTAATTCCCCTTATTCGTATACCTTGCCGAAATCTGTATTTTTAGTCCTGTGATCCTGGAAAGTTCGTTACTTAACGAACTTAATTTAATCAAGCCAGGTTATTCACCAGGCCCAGATCAAGTACCAGAAAGTGTACTTAGGTACTGTGATGATTCTCTATGTAAGCCTTTGCTTAAATTAGTTGAATTGTCTGTTAACTCATGCTCTTTCCCAACCATTTGGAAGGAATCATTTATAATTAATTTATAATTCATAATACCTCTTCACAAACATGGTTCAAAGTCAGATGTTAAAAATTATAGGGGTATTTCCAAATTAACCGAGATGCCTAAAGTGTTTGAGAAGTTGATAACATCTCAACTTCAACACTCATGTAGCTCTTTCATTTCACCGTACCAACATGGTTTTGTGAAATCGAAATCTACTACCTTTAACTTACTTGAGCTTACCTCCCTTGTTATTAAAGGTTTTCAGAACAAAAAGCAGGCTGATGTAATTTACACAGATTTCAGCAAGGCTTTCGATTCCGTTAACCACTATCTCTTGCTTAAAAAACTTAGTACTATCAGATTTTCACATAGCCTTTGTATGTGGATTTCCGAATATCTTTCTTGTAGAACCCAAAAATTATTTTAAAACCTCACTGTCAAATCTTATCTTTGTTATCTCTGGTGTACCCCAGGGAAGCCACCTTGAACCTTTACTTTTTAAATTATTTATTACCGATCTCCCGTCTTTTTGACTTCACTCCTATGTCCTTTCTCTTGAGAGATTAGACTGTGTAACCGATTTGGGAAATCTTCTCAATTATAGATTAAAATTTGACGAACATATCACGCTTACAGTCAACAAGGCGACTCAATCTCTTGGATTTATCAAACGATGGTCTAAGGAATTTGACGACCCTTATACGACTCAACTGCTATATACTTCTCTTGTTCGGCCGATTCTGGAATACGGATCTTGTGTGCTGTCTCTTCATTATTCGGTACACCAAGACAGAATTGAGTCGGTTCCAAAAAAGTTTCTTCTGTTTGCTCTTCGCGGCTTTAACTGGGTTCCAGGTACTGATTTGCCTACATACCACAGTAGATTGCTTTTAATTAACCTCCCATCGCTTACTAACCGTCGCATGATGCTGGGAGTTCTATTTTAACATAAATTAATAATTGGCAAAATTGACCATCTCTGCTATTGAGACAAATTAACTCTCCACTTTCTTTAAATACTTGTAATAGTTACTACTCATGAACCTTTTTGTGTCCTCTGTGTTGATTATAACACACTTTTTCGAGTCTTCAACTCGGAGTCCACTTTTGATACGATTAAAAACTATATTCTTAACTTTTTAGCACGTAGTAACTAGCACTAATTTGCTTTACTAATCATAGTGATCTGATCGGGTTTTTCTTGGTTTTCCCAATCCTCGCAACAAATGTTAGATCATTTAATATTCTCATTTTGAATACCCCTGATATTAACTTTAATTTTTTACTTAAATATTTCGTTTTAAATTTAAATTATATTATTTCAGTTTTAATTTATATTAAAAATTTTAATGTTATTTTCAAATTTTGGTCAACTGTTAATAGTTCACATTAAATAAATAAATAAATAAACATTAGCCCGATCGAATTACTTAGCTTTCTTAACTCCTTCAAGTCAAAAACGGTCCCAATCAATAATAGTATACCACAAGGTTCACCGTTATCCGATATTCTTTTCCTAATCGCATACATCAATCTCCGCAAAATAATCAATACTCAAAAGGATATAACCGTTTGTAGCTATCTTGACTTTCAACTGATTATTAACTTTAATAAAAGGAAAAATACCAGTAAATGTTTAGACAACCTTGTCCATAACATACAAAACTGGGTATATTAATCAAATTATAAAAAGTCCTTCTGAACGCAGCGGATACTCCAATAGCTAAATTCCTAACGAAACTTTCACTACAAAAGATCAAATACACAAACTCAACCGCAATTTTATTTACGCTGAAGGCTCCGCGATTGACACCTTTATTACATTTCCTATTTCTACATTCACATCAACACTAAGGTACGGAATAATCGCCAACTACTCTTCAGTTTTTTCAGCACATATTATAGCGATACTAGAAGCAATCAAAATATTACCCCCAGTAATTAGAAAAAAGGGATAAATTAAAAGTTTTGTGGGTACCAGGCTATGCGGTTTTTATTAAAAATTATTTTAAATTTGAATTGTTCCAGCATTTGTTGCAAGGAACGGAACAATAGGTATTAGTGTTATTATTTAGTAAATACTAAATATTTACTAAACAATAGGTATCACCGAAGGTGATAGAAAAGCGAAAGTTTGATTGAACGAAGAACGAAAAAGCATGGAAATAAGGCATAATCAGTGGTGCATATAGAGGATATAGAGGAAGATAGTTAAAAAAGTCGATTTAAAATAGAAGAAGTAATGTAACCGGTTATAATTTTTGAATGAATAAAAAAGCTAAGTTGTTCTACTGTTCTAAAAGTGGACTGCCTCTATGCGGATCCCACTATTTTTTTTATTGCGGGGAGCATACACATGAGCAGTATTCGAGAATAGGACTAGTAATAGTACTAGTAATACGAAAAGTAATTTCGTGGTAATTGGATCGTTCAATTTTTTCGAGCAATGCAACAATGAATCCTAGATCGCCTTTGGCAACATTGACAATAGATGCAATATGTAAAATATGTATGTAAAATTGAGCTTAGAATCAAAAAGAACACCTAAATCTTTAACAGTAAATATACGTCCTAAAGGAAGGTTACCAATGGTATATGTACCATGGTATGGCTTCAGACGGCTTAATGTCATAAACATGCACTAAGAGAAGTTTAGAGGGAGATAGTTGGCTGAGCACCAAAGTTGCATAGAGTTAAGATCATGTTGATGATGAACAAGTTGAGAAGGATCTTTAAATAATAGTATAAGTTTAACATCGTCTACATACATGAGAATTCGCGAATGTGATAAAGTGAGCAGAAGGTCATTAATGAAAAGTATACAAAATTATGGACCAAGGTGGCTCCCTTGAGACACGCCGGAAGTAACATATACCGGTCTGGAAATTGTTGATCTGAGAACAACTTTTTAAGCTCTACCTTTCAGGTGAGAAGAAATCGAAGATAGAAAAGAGGGAATGAACCCAATACAACGGAGTTTAAAATAAAAGTAATAGATCATGGTGTACAGAGTCAAATGCTTACTGAAGTCAGTATAAATGACGTCAGTTTGCATTCTCTGTTAAAACGCATCGTGAATAAGAGATGATAATTCCAACAGGTTCGTCGTAGTAGACCGACTCTTTACAAAACCATGTTAGGAAGAGAAAATAACAGATGTACAGAGATGTTGCAAAGTTGTCGTAATGATATTTTCAAACAGTTTTGGAATAGCAGAAAATTTTGCAATACCTCTGTAATTCATGGTATCTGACTTACCACCTTTTTTATGGAGTGGTATGATAAACGAGTATTCCAAAGTAATGGGAAGACTTCGATGGTAAGTGATGGATTCAAGAATTTTAGGAATTGGTTGAAGTAATGAAGTGCTACACTCTTTTAAGACACAACTTGGAATATTATCCGGTTCAGGTGAGTAATAAAATCTTACAGATTTTATAACAAAGCGAAGTGAAGACTCACATATAATGTAGTAGTAGTAGTAAAGTAATGGTAATGTTTAACCAAGTCTTAGAATAAGCGATAATGTCGGACTCATATAAAGTTCTATTCAGATATAGTTGATGAAGTTTTGTAAGAAGACCTCTAACATGCTGATATTGAATACTTACATATTCAGACAAATATCTTAGTTTTTTTTCATTTATTTATTTAGAATCTACTTAAAACGTCGACTATATAAAAAAGGAAAAATTTTACAAACATTTTTCTTAGGTAGAATAATAATTAAAAATTTATTTCGTATGTTTGTGCAGTTTCATCCTCAATATCTGCTACTTCAGCCTCAGCCTCAGCTATAGCATCGTATTTTTATTCGCTTTTGCTATATTGGTATTATTCTTGTGCAATATTAGTTATTCTCTGTTGTTTGGGACCTGTAAACCTGGCTGTACCACTATTTGCTCTCTTTTGGGTCTGATTTTGAAATTATGAGTAAGGAGGGGCCGCTTGATTTGCTTGGTATTGTGTGGGTTGTCTAAATCTAGACGAACTGTCCACATTTATTGGCTGCGGTGGATCATGTCTTGGTGTTGGAGCATTATTTTGTGCTCTGGATCTGCTATAATAAGGGCTTTTACCTTGCTGTGAGCTGTCCATAATCTGCTGTTTTTGTTGACGGTTCTCATTTCGTTGAGCCCTGTCTTCCAGACTTTTCGCATAATTATTTGCGAAATGGAAACGCTCGTGGTTGGCCTCGACTTCTTGAGCCAATACCAATGCCGATGGCAAGTCCTTAGGACGTACCGAAAAAAATATGTCACTAAGCTGTTTTTTGGTGCCAGAGATAAATACTCTTAAGGCATCCGTTCTGTATTTTTCATTAAGCGAGGCAGCCAAAGTGGCATCATATGTTACTATAGTTTTGTTGATAAGGAGCGTAAGTTTTCGCTCAACTTCATCATAGTACTCTATAAGTGTCAAGATTCCTTGACGAAGCGTTGATAATAGATTGGACGCTTATCAGCGTAAGTGAAGTCCAATCTATCAATAATAGTTTTGAAATTAAATGGTGTGTTATATGAAGACAGCACCATATCAGCAGGGCCCTTTATTTTGTTTCTAATAATGGCCAATGCTTGGTAATGTTTTGAGCTATTTTGATACGGGTCGAAAATTTTATAAGCTGTATGCGCGGATTTCCGCCAAGACACATATGTCTCGTGTTTCCCTTCGAAGTCGGGAATCGATTTTACTACGTCGAGGCTCTCGTCGCATCTAATCTCGTGGTATCAATCCCAGCATCTTTAAAAGTTTCCACTTCTGGTGTGACTATCTGAGTACTCTGGACCTTTCCTTCAACTATTTAACATTTTTCCTCAAAACTTTTGGCCTGGATATCGAGTGCAGCGTTGACCGCAGTCTCGATTAGGGCTTTTAAACTCGCAGCGTCAAGCATTTAATTTGTCTCTTTTTAATCGGACCGCCAATTCACTTCACTATTTCTGTTGCTGGAAGTGTGTTCTTCTGCCCTAAACTGTTTTAGTTCTGAGGAGATACGGTCAATATCGGACAACAGCTCTTCTAATTCACTATCACTCATGAGGTTTTTTGATTTTTTGGGGTCGAAGAAATTGTTCGATGTTTTCTTTCTACTCTCACAAAGATTGATTAAAAAAATGTTATAATTATTTTCTCGCAAATATTTTAATTGTGTTTTTGAACGAAAATGAGCACTCTACTTACATAGTTATTCTCATTTAAATTTAATTTAATTTTTCTGCTGACTGCTGCTGACTTGTCTGTTGCGCCGGCCTGGCGTTGTTGAGTTGTATTTTGATTTTATGTATTTTTTTTCTTTAGAACAAAATTTCCGAGGGTCTTACGGAACGCTTTTTTTATTATTTATTATTATTTTTAAACGAAACGCCCGAGGGTCTTACGGCACGTTGTTTTTATAAAATACTATTCGCGTACTTTGTATCACGAATAAAAGTTAATGTTTCGATTTCTTATTATTTCGATTTTGACTTGGGGTTTTTCACGTTGGGCGCCAGTTAATCGGATTAAAGTTCCGTACTCTTTTATTGTATCAAATCAATTAAAAACTAAGTATAAAATATTCTTATTCGAAAGCTAGCCCTGTCGCTTAAAGTGCTGGCCTAGCGCTTCACTCAGACGGATCGTATTTCGGGTGGCCAGCTCGTGGGAACGCTACCGAAGATATTTGTCGCCAGCGCGCAACTATGTCGTAACGGCATGCAGAGCGATCGCGAAAAATGCTGAACATGCTCCGAAATCATTATTATCGGGCATGATCAACGGACATTGAACTGCACTGTTAACCGGATGTGTTAACTTATATATTATATATAAATATAAAAGGAAAAAAAATTAAGTTCTAAAAATGGGGGTATTCAAAGTTATAAATTAATTAAAGCTGATCCAAAAATTGTTGCCTGTATTGTGAAAACCCCAGAAATACCCAAACAAATGAGTAAGTCTTAGTATGGGGTAATGGGATATAATTCCTAGTAAATCGATGATGAATAGTAAAACTAAGATGACAATTTTGTAGATAAACGACACCAAGGGTTTCTTCTACGATTAATTAGTGAAGGAATATTTAGAAGAAGAAACCCACTAGAGTATGACGGTAGACGAAGATTGGGGTCCCATTTTAGTCCACGTAAAGCGAACAGCACAAATTGCTTCTCAACGGACTCAATTCGGTCCTGGATGGCACTATACTGTGGGCACCAGACGCACGAACAGTATTCCAGGACCAGCCGCACAAGATAAACGTAAGGGATTTTGTTGTAAAATTGAATTTCTTTGACCTACTTTTAATAAACCCAAGTACTTCCTTGACTTCATTTGTAATAGTGGATATATAAATTAAATTTTAATTTGCAGTCAAATAAGACACCCAAGTGTTTAACCGTGAATATACGCTGCAGTGGAATATAGTCAATTGTATAGGAGCCTAAATAGGGTCTAGCACGACTAAATGTCATAAACATACATTTTGCACAGTTAAGATGCAACTGATTGGTCACCAAACACCAGCGATACAAAGTACTAAAATCTTCTTGCAATTAGTTTTGAGTGGGATGTATGAACAGATAAGCTCAACATCATCTGCATACATGAGACAATGGGAATGAGAAAGAATAGCAGGCAAATAATTAATAAAAAGAATAATTGGGGTCCCAAATGACACCTTGAGGTACACGACAAGTGACAGAAATGGACGTCGAAGAAGAAGACCTCAATAACACTTTTTGGGTTCTACCTTTCAAATATGAGCAAATCCAATATAATAATTGTAATAGGCGCTTTATTGTTTTAATCAATATAATTCTTTTAAAATGCGTTTATCTCGTGTTGTTCTTAAATCATATGCTCGATATCTTAATAGATGTATTATTGTCTAAGTATACAATATTAAACCTATGCAATCAATTTTTATAGATGAGAAGATCTTGATTGACAGAGTGAAAAGCTTTTCTAAAATTCGTGTAAGTAACATCGGATTGACTTTTTTTTTATAAATGCATCATTTACTAAGGTGGTAAATTCCAGCAAATTGGTCACAATTGATCAACCCTGTACAAAGCCATGTTGGGCAGGGAAAATAATTTATTTACAGCAATGCTGTAAAGTAGAAACAAGAACCTTTACAAGCAATTTAGAAATTGCAGATAAGTTTGCAATGCCTTTAAGATTCTAAATGTCAGACTTGCTACATTTCTCATGAAGTTGTCTTCGATATGAATATTTCCAACGAACCTAGTATATGCAAGAGGTACAGTAAAAAACTTTAGCAACGGTTCAGCCAGAGAAGAGCAGCGTAAGCAGTCCTGCTAGGACACAGCTAGGAATGTTGCCAGGCCCAGAAGAAAAATATGCTTTTAAAGAATTAATAGAAGAGGTAAAAAAGTTTTATGATATATTGGGAGTGAAGTTCAAGTTAGAGCCAGAAATATTATAGTAATAAGTTAAATTAAAGGAGGACATAAAAGTAAGTTTGATAAATACTACATTTTCTATCCCTAGATAAAAAGAAGAAGGTAAAATTGAAGATTTACGTTTCAAATTTACAAGATCGAAAATCTGCTTAGGATCACAAAAAATACGGTATTTTACAACGAGCAAGATAATTTTCGTAACATGCTGAGTTTAAGAGGGCAAAATTTGTCTTGGCAACAGAATATTTGTACCAATCAACATTAGAGCCAGATTTCTTATACTTTTTAAAATGTTTTGATTATCATATTTTAAGTACGAAAGTCTGCGTGACAGACCAAGGGGCTTTGACAGATTAAACGACGTTATGTAGTTAGGGATACAAACATCTAAGAGTTTAATGTCTCATAAAAAGTGCCAAGGGAAATGTCAATATTAATGGCTCTATTTAGAAAACAGTCAGTTGCAAGAATAAGATCACTAAGTAAGGAGTAGTTACCCCGACAAAAGAAACGACGTGATACTGTCTGAAGAGGTAGTGTAAAAGAAACAAGAAGTGAGATGCAAATCTCAATAGACGGATGATGAGATAAGATCAACAGATCTAAAGACGCATGAGTTTTTATTGTCGTTAATAAAATTGGGTCCAGAAACCTACTCAAATGGTTCTTAATCGGATTCATCTGATATATCGAAAAATCAAGAATGCAATCTAAAAACTCATGATTACTGAAAGGCGCAAGATAATTTAAGTTATTGATTAAAATTGATTGCGTTGAAGATGTTACCTTAACAGCAACATCTGAAGGCATTATAAAGGAGAAATGATCAGACTGAAATGTCGCTTGGTCGGCAATTAGCACGCCAGCACCACAATGTGTCTGACGATCTTGAATACATATGGTATATCGATTTGACACAATTTCACTTTCAGATATGGTAAGAGTTAACCAAGTCTTTGATAAAACGATAATATCGAAATAAATGAAAAAACTAGTCAAATAAAGATTTTAAAGCTTCGTTAAGAGGCAGCTAATATTCTGATGAAGAAGGTGCATTGATAAGGGGGATGAACCTAGTTTTTTGATACAGCTTCGGATAGACATTGGTCATTATTTGTTTATATTATTTAATGTCAACTATTAACAGTCGACCAAAATTTGAAAGTAACAATAGAATTTTTAAAATAAATTAAAGATGAAAAAATAAAATTTAAATTTAATTTGGTTCAATAGCAGAGATGAGTCAATTTTGCTAATGATTAATTTATGTAAAAATACAACTCCCAGCATCATGCGACGGTTAGTAAGAGATGGTAGGTTAATTAACTGCAATCTACTGTGGTATGAAGGTAAATCAGTACCTTGAACCCAGTTAAAGCCGCGAAGAGCAATAAGGAGAAACTTCTTTTGAATAGACTCAATTCTGTCTTGGTGTACCGAATATCGAGGAGACCACACACAAGATCCGTATTCCATAATAGGCCGAACAAGAGAAGTATATAGCAGTTTAGTCGTATAAGGGTCGTCAAATTCCTTAGACCATCGTTTGATAAATCCAAGAGATTGAGTCGCCTTGTTGACTGTAAGCGCGATATGTTTGTTAAATTTTAGTCTATGATCGAGAAGAATTCCCAAATCGGTGACACAGTCTAATCTCTCAAGAGAAAGGACATAGGAGTGAAGGAAAATAGACGGGAGATCGTTAATAACTAATTTAAAAAGTAAAGGACCAAGGTGGCTACACTGGAGTACACCAGAGGTAACAAAGAAAGGCTTGGACAGTGAGGTTTTAAAAATAACTTTTTGGGTTCTACAAGAAAGATATTCGAAAATCCACATAAGAACGCTGTATGGAAATCCGATAATACTAAGTTTTTAAGGAAGAGATAGTGGTTAACGGAATCAAAAGCCTTGCTGAAATCTGTGTAAATGACATCAGTCAGCTTTTTGTTCTGAAAACCTTTGATAACAAGGGAGGTAAGCTCAAGTAAGTTAGTGGTAGTAGATTTCGATTTCGCAAAAGCATGTTGGCAGGGTGAAATGATAGAGCTACATGAGTGTTGTAGTTGAAATGTTATCAGCTTCTCAAACACCTTAGGCATCGCGGATGATTTGAAAATACCCTATAATTTTTAACATCAGACTTTGAACCATGTTTGTGAAGAGGAATTATAAACGAGTCCTTCCAAATGGTTGGGAAAAGCACGAGTTAAAAAAACAATCCAAATAATTTAAGCAAGGGCTTACATAGAGAATCAGCACAGTACCTGAGTACACATCCTGGTACTCCATCTGGGCCTGGTGAATAACCTGGCTTGATTAAATTAAGTTCGTCAAGTAACGAACTTTCCAGGAGCATAGGACTAAAAATGCAGTTAGATTTCGACAAGGTATACGGATAACGAGAATAAGGAAGAAAGTTAGAAGATGAATAAGTGGCTTGGAAGAATTCTTCAAAAAGATCGGCTGACGCCTGATCAGTATTTATTATTAGGTAATTATTGTAACAACGCGAATTAGAAAGAACAAAATTTGTTCTGGCGATAACATAACGAGAAAAATCTGAAGGATTCTTAAAGAATCTTGTTATATAATTTTAACGGCAATAAATTCAATGCTTGTTAGGCAAAGAGAAAAAATAGGTTCTGATAAAAGATCAGAATCTACAGCAATAAGGACACCACCTCCTATTCGCGACATACAATCGCATCTAAATGATGTGTATTTATTGCAAAATAACGAAAATTCTGAAATTTTGGGCTTTAGCCAGGTTTCAGTTAAGATAATAATGTTAGCATCAAACGAAATACTATCTACATAAAGTTTATTAAGTTAAGAGTAAGACCTTTTACTTCGGATAAGTTATAGAAAGAGTTTGTATTTTGCTACCTTACTAGAAGATGCAGATGTACCACTAGAAGGATTTAGAGGCGGTGCTATCGGAGGCCGATTTCTCCTACTTGACTCAAACTCTTTTATAATTAAGTCTTTTGACCAGAAGTTTGTGCAACATATAGTGTTGAATGCTTCCGCCGGAACACTAATTTTAAAAGAGCTGGCATAACTAAATGTAAATTTATCAACAGTTAAATCAGATAGTTTTAACTTCGATTGGATGTAGGACTTAACATCATCAATCGAAGTGTCAGGGCAAGCCTCGAGACGAAAATTTGTTTTTTTATGGGGACTGCTATCAGGGGCTTAGCAGCCCTAATTGCATGAAGGGGAATGGATACGGAAAAAGACTGGGGAGAACTAAGAGCAGTGTTGCTGACCGACGAATCAGTTGCAATCACACCTTTAGAGCCCCTTATAGGAACATGCGAGTAATAACTCGTAAACTCGACAGTATCGGATAAATTTGGGGAAATCGGACAAGGTGTAGGTGAATGGTGAGGAGTTAAAAATTGTGGTGTCGCCGAAGAGACTGGTGTAGACAGCATTACACTTTTCGGCTCAGATGGCATGGATGACAATTTAAAATTATTAAAATTATCAACCAAGTTCTGGAAATCACCATGTAGTTTTGTAAATGCTGCTCGGAGGGTATTAAAACCCTGTCTTGCCTGCCTCATGAATTTTTGCAAATTCAATTCAGTCTCGCGACAAGACTCGCAACACCACCTAAGACCAGACTTATTGGAAATATAGTCCTTCACTTTGGTTGCATAACCAGCACATTTAACATGTGCTATTTTGTCACACCACCAACAATAAATTAGTTCAGCCTTGGAATCAGACTGACATTTACAATTTCTAATACAGCAGACCGACCTAATTACAAATATAATGAAAATTAAAAATGATACAAAAAGAGTAAAAAATATCAAATACCCTGTACAAGAAAGGAAAAAACAAGAAGCAAAACTAATGCACGAATACACAAAATCAAAACAAAAATAACTAGCTCTGGGACACAGTGTTTTTGAAATGATGCAAGCTAAGCAGTTATAACAAGAATGAGAGAGAAAAAACTGAGGGAGAGCGGCATGCACAAAAACCAGCTACTGTTAGTATGCTAACTGCATGCAAATAAGAAAGAGCGCTAAAACGAAACTGTTAGAGAGCCAGCTAACTGACAGTTAGCTGCGCGAGAATGCACCGACGCTAAAACAGAAAAGCTAAAACAAAACTTACAGATGAGAAAAATATTAGTATTAAAAGAGTTAAAATCTACGTTAAGCACTTGAAATAATACCACAAATATACGGACGATATATTTAGGCACCGATTTTCTGAACGCAGAAGTTGGAGCTGATGCATTACATAATTTAATTTCTAGCCTAAAAATATCGCTCATATCAGTCGTTTTCACCAAAAGACTTTCCATCTGCCTAAGCATTAGCTAGGGAGACAGAAGCTAGGATTGAAGAAACATGTTTGCTACCTCATATGCTATAAACAGTTGAAGAAAATAAGCGTCCAAAAAAACCAAAATCGCGCATGCGGCAAGAAGCCCCCATTTCGCCAAACTACAAAAAAAATAGTCCCCCAGAGCAAAGTAATAGGGAAAGCCAAACGCAAACCCCTATCTATGAAAAAAAAAAAAATTCTGAGCGAACAGAGTATAGAAAATCTCAAGGGAACGAGGAAGAACTTCAAGCCAACGGCGTTTCAATAATACAGTCTTGAAAGAAAGAATAGAAGACATAACATAAAGAAGATGACATGGATGCAGTCAAAGAAGTTGAAGATGACTTGTTACATTTATTTGCAAGCGCTTAGCACATCTCACGAGGAATTACCATTGAATACCTCATACTCAGGCTATAACCTCTTCTCTTTATTTCGTAAATAATTAAATCAAGCATCTTCATCATTTTTTTTAAGACAGCGTTGAATGAAGAATACCCCGACCCAACAAATCTATTCAGTTTAAGATCATTTTGATTTTGCTTAAATAGCAAATAGCTTAGTAGTGACAAACATACATAGAGCTAGCAAAAACGACTCAGTAAATAAACACATGTCAAAAATTTGTCGTGGAATTTAATTCAACGCATTTGAAGGGCATCCTGGCATCAGATGATGTCATACTTATATATATATCGATACTTCAAACAGCCATTTGATTTAACAGTAGACGCATCCGCGCACATCGCAGTCATATACAACCATGATTTCCCTAACTTCAAAATAGTACGAATTTCATTACGCCACAAACCAAGTTCCAGCATAGCCAAAACATTTTAACAGACATTACTCATAAAAACGAACAGGAGGTATATATAATATTATGACTGCTGAACACAACCGAGCACACAAAGCCACTCACAAGTTGTTCGCGACTATGTCTTCCCTAAAATAAACTAATTTATCAAGGAATTGTCGCAAACTGCAAGTTTGCACTAAGGCAAAATATGATAAACACTAGTGCTGGCGAAATAATCGCGCTCGCAAATTTTTTCACCGTGATTGAAAAATCACCGTGTCACTCCGTAATTGAGCTGTCATCCGTGATCGAGCTTTCGTAAAATGCGTGATTGTGATCACCGGACAGTAAATCGGTATTTACACTGAGGCCGTAATGAGGTCATAGAAAAAAAAAGCCGGTGAGTGGTTTGTAAGCAGGTCGGTACCAGGTCGCTTAAATTTAAGCTGAAGGGCCCCTAACCAGGTCAGTAAGATACTGGCGTAGATAATGGCCAAGCTACTAAATAAAAATTTGGCATCGCTGGCCAATAACCGTAAACAGCTGATAAATGTATGCAAAATTTAAAACTGATCACACATGCCTAATTAACTGTAAAATTCCAAAAAAAATATGAAATATGTGCGCATCAAATTGTTTTAACTGCTTTTATTAATATATGTAATTGTACAGCAGTAATAATTGTTGTAATTTGCCATACTTTTTACGAACTAACTAATGTGAAGAGCTAACTAAAAGCCGTCGATAAATACTTAGCAAAATTCATAATGTGCAAACTACAGCCAGTTGTAGACGGATGTGTAAACTAATCTAATTTTTACAAGGTCTGAGACAATTGGGATACCCACCACTACCTTGAGTGGTGCGCTCAAAATTAAAATGACTGACGCAGTTAACTCCGATTCTGATGTTTTTTTTCTATTAGACAGATACGTGAAAAGAATAAATACAATTTTTTCGTTTCGCCCAGCTTTTATTTTTTAACCTTTTTTTAAGGATAAAGGATGAGTTGCATAAATACATCATATTTGCTTGGAGTAAAAATAATTTTATATTTTGAAAATTCACATAACGTAAATACATTTATTGTAATTATATAAATACGATTATATTTAACAAAATATTTTTATTCAAAGTATATTTAATAATTCTGAGAATAGATTTTAAAAATATTAAATTAAAAAAATCTCTTAAATTCAAATATATAAATTCAATTCAAATGCAAATTTTTAAAACAATTGTTTATTTTATTAAAGCATAAAACGACTCCACATTTGGCACACATGATTTGAGAAAATGCTTTATTCCTTGGACTCTTGCACGTTATTCTCTTATCTGTCTATCACTCCGAAACTCGGATGAACCTAAAATTTTATCCAAATATCCAATTACCTTCTGAACGCGTTTGTACACCCGTTTTATTTAGAAGAGCCAATAGTCACGATTATTTAAAGGCAGATTATTTATATTATTGTTTAACTGAATGTGACGCCTGATTGTTTCGAATATTTTTTTGACTTTTTTGGTAGATATTCCAACGTTTGCAGGCCAGTATTGGGCTTCTTTTGGAAGACGTGAAATTCATATATACTAATAAATATAACACAATTCCAACAACCTGTCGCACAACAACCTGTCGAAGAAGTGAATTTAATGTTTGATTTTGGATCTTTTTGCTTAATGTAAAGATTGGACTCGTTTGAAATATTCTCAAAGGTTTGTTCCGGAAAAAGAAACGAAAAAAATTGTATAAGCTGCGAAAGCTTTATTAGTTCTAGAGGCAATGCAATACTTGCGATCACCTGGCGTTGGATCTTATTCAAAATCAAATTGCTTTGTCTCCATAGCCAGTTGCTTTTATGATTGATTTATGTTGTACTATATATATGTAAGTTGGCGTTTAAATTTTTTCGATATTCTGTATAGTTTTCAAAAAATAGCCATTCAAAGTTTCATATGTTTCAAACGTCTGCATGAAAAAAGCTGTCAACCACTGTATATGTCTTTATCAGAAGTGTTCAGCTCAGCATTGTTGTTCAGCTTGATTTTCGATGTTTTTCGTTATCTGTGGTATCCAGATATTTCTGGACTGTTTCGCTTTCGTTATCAGCAGAGAAGGCAAGAACATCCTCGCCATTTAAAAAAAAAACTGATTTTTGAACAATTTGTGAAGCCAACAATCCTTTTCCTGACCAATGTACCAAATACCATTTATACAATAAAAATTCTGGTTTTCGCAGATGAACAAACGAAAAAGACAATGAATACAAAATAAATACACCTAACAGATATAGAAACACATAAGACAACAAAACAATAAACACAAAACATGTGTGTTGCATATTTACATCAAAGTATAGAAAATTCGTATTTGAGTAACTTTTTGTAAAAATACACCACGTTTACTTTATTGAACGTGCGCTAAATGTATTTTTTATGAGTTTACGTCAAAAGTTTAATTAATTTAACTTTAAAAATTTATGTAAATCTCTTTTATTTAGGTTTACTTGCATCCAATTTTTTTTGTGCGTAGAATTGGATGCATCCAGAGTAAATGTGACAAATATAGTATCCATTCCAAACCATTTATACTATTACAGACTGTTACAGAAGGAATATTTCGTAATATTAAAATCATTCTAAAAAAATGTTTAAAAGTATAAACATAATACCATTTTTTTTTTAACGAATGATGATGTAGCGACTGGAACGCGGTATAGAGTTTATATAAAAATATAAATTTCTCGATCAACACCAGCGGAACACCAGCCAATTATCCTGTTGCGGAACATCAATACTAATGGGGCCATTCAAAGGTGAATATGTCCTCATTCCTCGAATTTCCACAGTTCTGACCGATACACATTTTCAATTTAAAAGATTGCAGTTTCCAATTCGATTGGCATTTGCAATAAAAATCAAAAAAGCTTAAGGTCAATCTTTAGAATTATGTGGCTTAGATTTAGGTGCGAATTGCTTCTCACACGGATAATTGTATGTTGGGTGTTCCCGTTTAGGTAAACCAGATAGCCTCTATATTTATGCCGAGAACGGAAAAACAAAGAATGTTGTATACCGACATTTTTTACAAAATTAAATGGATATGAAACTTATGCTTTGTGTCTTCATTATTTATGCATACAACCACAATATGCCACAGCGTGGCAGGGTACAGCTAGTAAAATATATACCTACATATGTATATATTCTTACTAAGGATTAATAGCCGATTCAATCTATCCAACTCCTGTAATCCATCAGTGCTTAGGATCTCCACTATCTCAAAGGCTATAAAAGCTGAAGACACCAAAGGGATGTAGGCTCCTACAGAAGACTCAGGGGTTTATTTAAAAATTCATCTTATCGATAGCCAACGATTAACATTTTTCAACTGACAGTTATTGTTTATGGTACGCGTCTATATACATAACAAGGAATAAAAACTAAATACCATTAAACGCGGTATTAAAATAAAAAACTATTCTAATTTTGCACCAAATTATCATAAGAACTAAAGATAACTGTGAATATATTTAACAAAAACGAACCAATTTCAATTATAATATAAGAAAATTATTTGCTTATCATTTGTATTTTCGGTCCTTCAACTTTCGTCTGATACCCATATTGGAGGGAACTTAATCTGCAGTGAAGACAGCTTTGTATATTGTATTTAGACTTGTTATACAATTTTTTTTATTCTTTCATTTTCTTAACATGCTACAATATTGATAAACGGGGATGCTTTAAATTTAAAACGCAGGTAAAGAATATACAAAAAAAATTCATATACTTAATTTTCGAAATAATTTATCTGGTTGATATTTTTAATGTGATAAGCGATTACTGAATGCGAAGTCTCACACCTTAAAGAAAAACTCAGCAAATGGGACTCTTGTGATATTAGTTTGGTAGTTGTTTCATTGCTATTGGTATTTAATTATTGGTAAATTTTATCAATGGATTTATAAAAATGGAGATTTATTGGATTTAATTTATAATCATAGGTATAAATATACGTTAATTATAATGTAGCTTGATGTTGTTTTTTAAGCATGTGCATGTATTGTTATAAAATATAACATTTTAAATATGTTTAATCGCCTGTGTGTACTTTAATCATCACTAACAGTTTATGGTTTCAAAAACTATATTTTTATGTTTCATTTTAATATAACATTACTATCGTTCTAATCTGTATGGTTTATTTGAAATGTTTACGTCCATTAATTATGATTCCATGCTGTACTTTGTTGAATGTGATCTTATTACTCTTTATAGCTTGGACACATACAATTTTTCCTTTTAACGTATACGTATTACGTGCTGTGGTTGCGATATAAATTTGTATACTTTACAATATGAATTTTTGTCTATTGCTGGGTGTTGGGATTCACCTGTCCGTTAACAATTGGTAAAAAATATGGATGCGCCATAGCTTCACGAGCAGTTAGACGATCAACGTGATCATAACGCAAAAGTTTGTCTAGAAAATCTAATGCTTCTGGTGATACCAAATGTTGGTTATCAGAATGAACAAATCGCTCCCAACGCTTGCGAGAATGGCGTTGTAAAATATCATGAAATCGCGGATCTAGATCAATGTTGTATTTATCAAGATAGGCGTACAGTTCTTCGGTGCCCAGCACCTTTGCAATTCGCACAAGTTGGTCATAGTTGTCGTGTCCATGAAAGAATGGCTCCTTGCGAAAAATCATAGATGCAAGCATACATCCTAACGACCACATGTCTAGTGAATAATCGTACATCTGATAATCAACAAGAAGTTCGGGACCCTTAAAATAGCGGGAAGCCACTCTTACATTATATTCCTGACCAGGGTGATAAAATTCGGCGAGACCCCAATCAATAAGTCGTAATTTTCGATTTTCATGGTCGATCATTACGTTGTGTGGTTTTACATCACGATGCATTATGCCCATGCTATGACAGTAATCAAGTGCCTTAAGTAGCTCAAACAAATAATAGCGAATCTCGTAATCTGTTAAAGTTTGGTACAGTTGTTTAAAGTCTGTATTATTGACGTGTTCAAAAATCAGTGCTGGCGTTCGGGACACTGGATCTTTGACGACGGCTAGGAGCGTTATGATGTTGGTACCCCCTCGTAGGTTTTCCAAAATCTTAATTTCACGCTTTATCTTCTTTTTTTTAACAGGCTTCAGTATTTTCACGACACACTTTTCAGTTGTTGTGATGTTGATAGCCTCGAACACCTCAGAGTACTTGCCACGCCCCAACTTGCGTACCAACTGGTAATCATCTTGATTGCCCCAGTCGACTACATAATTTTCGTAGTCCCAGTATTCGTCTGGCTTGTGAGCGTTCACATCTGTATAAACGCGAGCAGCACTTGGTAGTGTCATATCCGTCGGATTTTTGCCCACTTTATAATCCTCTTTTGCTATGAGTTCTTCAGATGAGTCAGTGGTGACTGGATGGGTCCACGCAACAAGATTAATTTTATAGAACTGGCTAAAAAACGAATTGAATGAAAATTATTCTGCTGACAAAAATAAATAATACAAAAAATGCAATTGTAAAAAATTAGCAATAACATACCCAAGCTGAATAGGTTGCCTAAGAATAATCTTTAGTTGATTGTACTGCGGCCCCTTATGGGACCTACTTGTAGTTCCAAACGAAAGCCGTAACTTTAGGCATCTATCTTTATACCTTTTAGGAAATATACTTGGTAGCAGTTGATGTGAATTGCAACATACAGCAAACTGACGATAGACAACGAGCACGTTGGATTTTATGTTGCTCTAATTTATGTAATACAAAAAGAAGATTCAGTCAAATGTGTATACAGGAACATTTAAGCAAGTATTTATTATCCTTAAAAAAACAAAATAATAATAATTATGTATATATACATTAATATATATGTTCTATATTTTGCTTCCCGCACTTGCAAACACATACTTTCATTTTACATTCATATACATATACAACTTCACTAGTATTTCCATTACAGTGTGGTATATACATAAGGCATGCATATGTATGTGAGTTTTTAAGTGTTTTAAATTTAATCCGAATCCTGCGAATTACACAAGCTACCAAATTTAATAAATATATATATAACATACGTATATAAGGTCACGGCGGAAGAATTACACTTCAATGAATTAACTAATATTAATGACTTCAAAAAATTTTTCACATGAAACACAATTCAAGTGACATTAAAAACAGGAAACAATACGCAACATTAAAAAGCAATGTTTGTCTTAGTCTAACAATTAATCAAAACTTGATTTAATATTTATGACATTTAAGTATAATACTTACATACTTTATGTCAGACAGCGTGGATGACGTGAAAATTTTTATTATTTTCGTTGCTGAACCGATATTATGTTAGTTCATTGAACTAGTTTCCCGGCATCTGCCTTAATATGAACGAATATCTATACGTACATACAAATATGCTTTTGCTTCCACCAGGTGCTGCATTACTACAGTCGAGTCCCGATTATTCGATATAACAAGGGGATAACATTTTTCACGAATTACACGCGAATTCGATTTATCTAGATTTTACATAATGGCGGCAGCAGTCAAGGGGACAGTAGTTATTATGAATTATCGATCTTATCGATTTCGCGCAGTTTACTTTATCAGGATTTGACTGAATTTACAAGTGTTTTATTACAAATAATTTAGGGTATTCAAAATAGGTAAAAGAATCATTTATTTTACAGTGAACGGCAGAAAATAAGCTCTGTTCTTGCATTCATCCATATGATTTTTTTTTATCTTCAATTATTACCATAAAAAATTATCACTATAAAAAAAACTGCCGTAACATGTTTCGCCGTCGCTGCAACCATTCTGCGGCACTTCAATTTTTAGGTTAAGTGACAACAATGGCTGCGGCAGACATGCAGATCATTTGGGTCGCGGCACTTCACGTCAGTGTTGCCAGGTTAGCTTATCTCAGGTAGATCTAGCATATTTGAAAATTGAATTGCTTATAAAATTTGCATCTAGCTTACAGCATTAAATCTAGCTTATTTTAAATTTAGCCTACTGCTACTTTTATAAATCCTAAATATCAAAAAAGCTCTTTGTATTAAACAGCATGTGGCGCCAAAAACATATATCAGCAATGAGCTCAATACCTCAAACGCAAAAAATATGGCTTTAGTTTTTTTAAACTTATTTTTCCTGAGAATCTAGCTTATGCCGACGCTCAATACCTTGCAACACTGTTCACAGTGCCCATTCCGTACTAAGAGTATTGACATTTATATTTTTTGTTGTTATTGAGGATGAAATTATTATATGTATTCATTGATTAAAGAAATAATATTCTTTATCGACTTTTCGTACACTTAAGCTCTTAATAAAAGACGCTTCCAAGTCGATAACTGAAAAAGATGATAATTGAAGCGATCAAAATTATCGAAAGCTACATAGCTAAGACTTATAGCATTTTACACTGAGGCCGTTAATGACCAAGCTGGTCACACTGCCTGCAAAAGTCATTATAGTGACGAAATTAGCTGTTCTTTGTTAACACTTAAATATTGAAGTAAAATTTAAAAAATAAGACTCAGTCCGTTCGTAAAAAATAAGGTTAATTAGAACAATTCAGATAATTATAAAAATTGAGAGGCAATTATTGCTAATAATCTTTTACAAATATATTAAGAACACCAGTTAAACTAACTTGGTGCGCCCATTTTTTGAATTTCCTGGAATTTAACATTTTATTGTTTACATTTATCAGCTGTTTTTATCGATTAATGGCCAGCATTTCCCCATATTATAATAGTTTAACCTGTACCTACGCTTATATCTTACTAACCTGAGTTAGGGCCCTTTAGTTTGAATTTAACTGACATGTTTTTGTATGGTACCGACCTACTACTGACCTCGCACCGACTTTATTCACGTCTCTATACGAAAAAAAAGTGACCAAAAAATATATATTAAGAGATAACCACATACATACATACAGTTTATCAAGAAAGTGTTTTCACAAAGAGAAAAATGTAGATTTTTCATATTTTCAAATCAAAAAAAAAGGTATTTCCTTGCAACAAAAAAAAAAAATTTTCATGCCTATAAATAAATTTAATTATTTATTTATTATTGTTTTATTATTATTATATATTTCATAAAATAAATAAATAAACGTTAATAAAACGCTTAAGTAAACTTAAATACATTTCTTTTGTTTTGACTCCAATAAAAAGGCTTACTAGCATATTATAACAAACATTATTTATAAGAAAAATAATAGAAATATAGGTAATAATATATTACTCCCCAATCTGTTCCATCCCATTAATAATATTTACTGCCAATGAAAAGCAACCACCTCACTATTAACCGGATCCGAGTGCCTGTGAAGTTTTCTAATTTATAACAGAAGGGAGTTAGTGATAATGTGAACGATGTTAGTAAAAATCAAGCTAGAGCTTAATCGATAGATAAAAATAATGCTGGGAACTCCAGCTTAAGAGCAAGTTTTGGTAAATAAAACCACGCAGAAAAAGTTTTGGAGATATTAAAATATATAAATAATAATAATAATAATCAAAGGCTACTTCAAAGGAGGTGAATTCTCATATTACAGGCAAGGAGTCTTGGATTGAGAAGCAGATTAAATTATCTTTTCTCCAACGACACCAAAAGACATGAATATAAAAAGCTCTCTTTGTGCACCCATAATCAAGATATAGTCTCCTTTCAAGACATACAGATCTTCTTAAATAGAAAACATCTGTCTAGAGTTAATAATTTCAAACAAGGGTGTCGAGCTCTTTGAATCCAAAACAGCAGACCCTAGATCTCGGTGGAAATTATGCTTTTCAGTATCCACAACTGCTGCAAGATGTAGGGCGTGGAGGAATGAGTGGTCATTCTCTGCCAAAACAATAAATTTTTCAGCAATCTTACAATTGATAGCGTTGTCACAGCAAATCTGACGAGGTTTTTCATGGTAGACAGATTATTTCATATACACAATATATGAAGTGCAGATATTACACTTAATAGTTGTAGTAGTAGCTTTATTAAAACTTTCAGGTTATATGAAGATTTTGTATATCTAGACGATTTATTGATAGTTTCAGAGACATTCGACAATCATCTTAAAGTGTTGCAAGCGCTATCTGATAGATTATATCAGTCAGGCATAACCATACATGAGGAAAAAAGTAAATTCTGTCTTAAAGAAGTAAAGTACCTAGGACAACTTATTGGGCATGGTACAATTCAAACTGATCCTGACAAAGTAGCGGCAATTAAAGAGTTTCCAATACTACGATCAAATAAGCAAGTTAGGAGATTCTTAGGTTTAGAAAAGGTTTCACAATTTTATTAAGAACTACGCAGGTCTGGCCGACCATCGCCAGAGATCTTTCGTCGTGGGAAAACAGCACGTTACTGTACAAGGTGTTTCTCAAAAGTGCTGTTGGAATAATATGAAAACTACAATAGATTTTTGAGTACTTGCCAAATCAAGCGAATATGGCGAGTGGTTGACGCAAAAGCGATTTTTGGTCAAAAAATCGGTCACAAGTGTCAATGCCAACTTTCTTCTTCGCGATATTCTGGCCGAACTTTCAATTGATGCGGAACAAATCGTGCACACCCTATCCTGAAGCCCAAATGATCGACCAAAATGCGATGGATTGAGTCTTTGGATAATCCCTAATCCGATTTCATGACATTCACGGACAATTTTGATGGTTTGTTCATTCACTGAAGATTTTTGCCGGCCGGCCGATCGTTGTCATTCAAGTCTTCCCGACCTTCGTTTTTAAAAAGCGTATACCATTCGTAAATAGTGGTACGAGATGGACAATTATTCGCATAAACTTTTCTTCAAATCGTGAGTTTCAGTAAAAGTTTTACCAAGTTTAAAACAGAACTTAATGTTGGCTCTGTGTTCAACACTCATTTTTGTACCGATGACAAAAACATACTGTCACATTAGAGGCTATAACTCCACTTTCACTGTTCCAAATGTCATGAAAATTGGAGGGTGTGTAAATAAAACATGAATGTTTCCAACGCAGGTGCTCAAAAAGAGGTGGCGCCACCAGAAAATGCGCTGAAAAAAATGTTCGGGAACTTTTGAGAACCTCGTGAAAGTACGTAATGGCCTCGGCATTTTTATAGAATGTCGCGGGCCATAGAGAAAATATCAGCTTTTAAAGCATCTAATAAAGGTCAAAACGTGTGTCGCAAATCAGCACACCATTGTGGAAATTACGATAAATAAATTTCTAGAAATAAGTAAATACTTGTTGAATAGCAGTAAATGAGTTAGGCAATATCCCTTATCGGGAATACAGTACACTTTCAAAAACGCAAGATGTACCAGTATTCTTGGTTTTGAATCAACTTGAGGACCATATAAAAAGAGGGGTTATTCTACAAACTCATTGGGAGTGTGTAATCTGTAAAGAATATAATTAGGATTAATGGCTCTAAAAAAAGTAATGCCCCTAAAAATCTGTTGTCATTTCGAAATCCATGACAAAAGAAAGCGATTACTGATAGTACAGAGTTTTTAGACGGTTACCTGATTACTAAGATATTTAAGTTTTAAATATTAATATATTAATGTTTTATATAACTTTATATATAATATAAATACAAAAGAAATAATGGATTAAAAAATATATAAATCGAGAGATATTAAAAATAAAAATGTATTACAAATTAAAAGCCCAGAAAAATCCAATCAAATTAATAACTAAAAGTTTGTTAATTATATTAATAAATGTAATCAGAGGACAAAAATAAAGAGACAATAAAGATGAATAGTTTTTGGAGAAAAACAAAGGATAGAAAACAAGTAATGGGTAAAAATATATGTACCTTTTTTAAAGAGGAGTTTTATTATTTCTACTAAGATATAGGAAAAGAAAAGATTTAAAAAAAGATAAAATTTGTTTGAAAAACCGTGCTATAGATTGTTAAAATTCACGATCTGTGGAGTATATAAACAGTAGTCACGATACTTTACTACATTTTTTTCTTATTCTGTGGAACGAGTCAGCGCAATTAATGGCAAACTCATTACAAATGGGACGTAAGCTGTATACCAGCCGAAATACGTCCATTTTCTCTCAGTGTAATTGAACGTTGGGCGTAACATATTAGCCAATTATATACGCAATTGTTTTGTCCTCTAACACTTGTGGAACTTTTTCAATGACTTTTGTGAGGCAAACAAAAAACATTTCCAAAATGTCTGACACATTTGAGAAATTCTGCTAGGGTAAGTTTTCAAACATCTTGAAACTCCATAAGCAACTGTAGCATCATCTTCTGGCAGCTTTCCTTTTTGAAGAATATTATAATGGCTGTCTGGAAATCTCCATCGTGAAAGCACAGAGTCTGGAGGCATGCTATAATAAAGTAACACAAATTCTGCAACATTGGTCGAAAGTTGGTTCTTTAATACATAATTCCATGCTTCAATGCACTACAAGCGGCCTTCAACACGTTAAGTTTCTCCACCCACATCTCAGCAATGCGACGAAATATGGGACTAGTTTTTTCCATGACCAGCAGAACAGGCACTGCATGCACATCCTTAAACTCATTTCCTAGATCTGTATTCAGCTATCAGAGGATTGCAACTGATTCGTTGGTCAGCAAAATTGCTCTTAGTTCTCTCCAGAATTTGTCCGTATCCATTCCCCTTCATGCAATTAGGGCTGCTAAGCCCCTGTTAGGTGTCCCCATTAAAAAACAAATTTTTATCTCTAGGCTTGCCCCTGACAGTTCGATTGATAATGTTAAGTCCTACATCCAATCGAAGTAAAAACTATCTGAATTATCTGTTGATAAATTTAGATTTAGTCATGCTAGAGAAATTAGCTTTTTCAAAATTATTGTGTCGGCGGAAGCATTCAACGCAATATGTTGCAAAAACTTCTGGCCGAAAGACTTAATTATAAAAGAGTTCGAGTCAAGTAGAAGAAATCGGCCTCCGATTGCACTGCCTCTTAATCCTTCTTCATCTTCATCTACTTCATCTTCATCTTCTAGCAATGTAGCAAAAAACTAACTCTTTCTATTACTTATCAGAACGTTAGAGGGCTTAACTCTAAACTTAATAAGCTTTATGTAGATAGTATTTCTTTTGAAGCTAACATTATTATCTTAACTGAAACCTGGCTAAAGCCCGAAATTTCAGATTTTTCGTTATTTTGCAATAAATACACATCTTTTAGATGCGATCGTTTGTCGCGTATAGGAGGTGATGTCCCTATCGCTGTAGACTCTGATCTTTTATCCGAACCTATTTTTTCTCCTAGCCTAACAAGCATTGATTTTTTTGCCGTTAAAATTAAATATAAAAATGTTTCTATATATACAAGGCGTGTTTCAAAGTGAACAGGTCTTTAAAAAAAAAAAAACAGAACAAATGGTGGTCCTCACGACCACTTTGAAAACGTTGAAACCACGCGTGCACTCTGCTACGGGATAGGCAATTATCGCCATAAATTTAATGTTGGCTCTTTGTTGGAAGCTCATTTTCGCACCGATAACACGCAATAACTTCACTTCCAATCGATGAAATGTCAGGAAACTCTCACTGGACAATCGATAAAGATAGCAGATTCTAACGCACCAGTCGACATATAGATACGCCACTAGGGGGCGCTAGATTCAAAAAGTCCTAATTACTTTTGAACACACTTTGTATAACATGCTCATATATTCCACCACAGTCCGATATAACTTTATACCTAGAGCATATTTCTGCTATTGAGTCCATTTCGTCACTACTTTCTAATAGTGATTACCTCTTAGTATTTGGTGAGTTTAATTTGCCAGATGTGGTTTTGTCTGACTCTCCAAGTGTTTTGATGCCATCCAAATCTCACGAATTTATCAATTCCCTTTTAGAGATGTCTCTCTCTCAAATTAATCCAGTTCGAAACTGGAATGGTCGTCTACTTGACATCATTTTTTGCATCGGATCCTTTTTACATCGGATTCCTTTTTAGTACAAACTTGCCCTTTAGTTGTCCCCGAAGACCCCTATCAACCCACTTTAGACTTAATTTTTGAACTGCGTACATGTGAGCCTATTTGTTCTACTAACCCGGTCGTTAAAACACGCTGTTTTCGTAAAACAGATTTTATAAAACTTAATTCATTAATTTTAGATACAAACTGGTCGGAACTGTACTCTTGTAATGACATTAACAGTGCTACTTCAATATTTTATAATGAGCTTCCCAGGAGAACTAATAGACCTCCTTGGTTCTCTTAAGAATTGGCAATACTTAAAAACGTGAAGTCTAGATATTATAAAAGATTTAAGAGTATAATAATCCTTCAGATTTTTCTCGTTATGTTATCGCCAGAACAAATTTTGTTGTTTGTAATTCGCGTTGTTACAATAACTACCTTATTCGTTGTCGTTCGCAATTTGCTCAGAATCCTAGGCAGCTATACAACTTTGTCAACACCAATCGAAAAACTCATCTGTTTTTTATGAAGTCATGAAAGCAAATACTGATCAGGCTTCAGCCGATCTTTGTGCAAAATTCTTCCAAACCACTTATTCATCTTCTAACTTTCTTCCTAATTCCCCTTATCCGTATACCTTCCCGAAATCTAACTGCATCTTTAGTCCTGTGATTCTGGAAAGTTCATTACTTAACAAACTTAATTTAATCAAACCAGGTTATTCACCAGGCCCAGATGGAGTCCCAGTATGTGTACTTAGGTACTGTGCTGATTCTCTATGTAAGCCCTTGCTTAAATTATTTGAATTGTCTGTTAACTCATGCTCTTTCCCAACCAATTGGAAGGAATCATTTATAATTCCTCTTCACAAACATGGTTCAAAGTCTGATGTTAAAAACTATAGGGGTATTTCCAAATTATCCGCGATGCCTAAAGTGATTGAGAAGCTGATAACATCTCAACTACAACACTCATGTAGCTCTATCATTTCACCCTGCCAACATGGTTTTGTGAAATCAAAATCTACTACCACTAACTTACTTGAGCTTACCTCCCTTGTTATTAAAGGTTTTCAGAACAAAAATCAGCCTGATGTAATTTACACAGATTTCAGCAAGGCTTTCGATTCCGTTAACCACTATCTCTTGCTTAAAAACTTGGTACTATCGGATTTCCACACAGCCTTTTCATGTGGATTTCCGAATATCTTTCTTGTAGAACCCAAAAAGTTATTTTTAAAACCTCACTGTCTAAGCCTGTCTTTATTACCTCTGGTGTACCACAGGGTAGCCACCTTAGTCCTTTTCTTTTTAATTTATTTATTAACGATCTCCCGTCTATTTTCCTTCACTCCTATGTACTAATGAACGCCGAAGATGTGAAGCTGTGCTTATCATATAATGACAACAACTCTCCTTACTTATTGCAATCGGACCTGGATTTGTTTATTGCTTGGTGTAAATGCAACTTGTTGTTTCTGAATTGCTCTAAATGTAAGGTTATGTAATTCTATTGAAGTACGCCTCACACATTTAATTACATGCTCGACTGGGTTTCTTCTCGATTATAGATTAAAATTTGACAAACATATCGCGCTTACAGTCAACAAGGCGATTCAATCTCTTACTAACCGTCGCATGATGCTAGGAGTTCTATTTTTACATAAATTGATCATTGGCAAAATTTACTCATCTCTGCTATTGAGCCAAATTAACTTTTCTGTACCTTTGAGCCGTACTCTTAACTTCACACCACTTTCTCTAAATACTAGTAATACTTACTTTTCTCTGCATGAACCTTTTCGAGTTCTCTGTCTTGACTATAACAGACTTTTTCGAATCTTCAACTCAGAGTCCTCATTTGATACAATTATTAGCACGTATTAACTAGCACTAATTTGCTTTAGTAATTACAGGTTTTTTCCAATCCTTGCAACAAATGTTTGATCATTTAATATTCTCATTTTGAACACCCCAGTTATTAACTTTAATTTTTTACTTAAATATTTCATTTTAAATTTAAATTATGTTATTTCAGTTTTAATTTATATTAAAAATTTAAATGTTACTTTCAAATTTTGGTCGACTATTAATAGTTGACATTAAATAAAAAAATAAATAAAGTGTTGGCCGCTTTGTCGGCCGGTAAAATTGTATAAAAATTGAAGTCCACTCACGTGACCAATGTCTCATGTTCGAACTTTGAAATGTAAGCCTAAATTTCTTTGTACTTTGCGGGTGTTTGTCGCAACAGGAATGCCTTGCCGTTCAGAAATGCCACGGCGTGCAACGAATCGTCAAATGCAGAGCTGGAACGCGTTTGTAGACAACTCAGAAACTAGCTTGTTATTTATTTATTTTTTTTTTTTTTTTATTATTCAAATGTTATTAACAGCATTCTAAATATGCTCTAAATAACATGTTTTCTTACAATTAAAATATCACATGGTTCGAAGAACTTGGCATTTATTTATTTAAGTCAACTAAAAGCAGCTGACTACGAAATTTAGTTTAAAACAAATGAAGTATTAAAATTATTAAATTGAAATGGGTATTCAAACAAATTTAAATTTAAATCTAAATCTGGGGAAAAAAGATATAAGAAAATTGATTTCTTTAAATTGATCCAACATTTGTTGCAAGGATTGGGGAAAACCCAGAAAAGCCCAGAAAAACCTTATAAGATCAATATATTGGTATATTAGTGTAGTACAAAGGAGTATTAGAATATTGACAATATACTATTACTTACGTATATACTATTAGGAGCAATAGTATTTAGATTATATAGATATGGTACATACATGTATATAGATTAGTAAGGTCACGTTAAGGTTATGAAGGGATCACTTCTCAAGTCTTCTGGAGGGCGATGACTTGAATGCTAATTCGGGAGAAAGTGATCCACAAACCCCAATCAACGACGATGTCGATATACCGATCCCTAGCCATGCTGAAGTCGAGGCTGAAATACAGCGGCTGAAGAACAATAAAGCTGCAGGTGCTGATAGCTTGTCAGCTGAATTGTTCAAGGCTAAAGGCGAAGAGTTGGTAAGGTGTATGAACCAACTCCTATGCGATATATGGCTAGTGGAGAGCATACCCGATGATTGGAACCTTAGCTTGATTGTCCTGTCCTCAAGAATGGTGATGCCACGCTGCGGGTAAACTACCGTGGCATCAGTCTACTGCCAGTTGCATATAAGGTTCTGACGAGTGTACTGTGTAAAAGGTAAGGTGGATCTTATCAGTGCGGTTTCAGACCTGGTAGGTCCACCATTGACCAAATATTCACACTGCGCCTGGAGAAGTCGCACGAGATGGACACCCACCACCTTTTTGTCGACTACAAGGCCGCTTTTGATAGCCCACAGCGAGATCGCATATTCGCCGCCATGTCTGAGCTTGGTGTTCCTGCGAAGCTAATACGGCTCTGCAGAATGATATTGAGCAACACCAGCAGTTCTGTCAAGGTAGGAAATGACCATTCTGAAACCTTTAATACCAAGCATGGTCTCAGACAAGGTGACTCGCTGTCTTGTATGCTTTTCAATCTACTGATGGAAAGTATTATAAGAAAAGCTGACGTTCCTCGGACTGGCACGATATTGACAACCAGATGTGTCCAGCTGCTTGGGTATGCCGATGATATTGATATCATTAGGCGTCTCAAGCGGGATGTAACGGGAGCTTTTGGTGCTATTGAAAGGGAATCGGCTAAAGTAGGGCTTCGTGTGAACATGGTGAAAACAAAGTTAATAGCGTGCTCCAGCAGAGAATCGCGGCTTTGACGACGTGAAGGAATTTGTATACCTCGGGTCCACCATGACAGGCGATAACAATGTAAGCCTTGAAATTAAACGGAGAATTACATATGCCAACCGGTGCTACTTCGGGCTCAGTAGGCAAATGAACAGCAGAGCCCTCTTTCGCAGGACAAAAATAACACTCTACAAGACGCTCAGCTTCCTGGTACTTCTGTATGAAGCAGAAGCCTGGACAGTTACACAGACAGATGCAGCTGGAGTGTTCGAGCGAAAAATTCTTCGTAAGATCTTCGTTCCAATATATGTTAGTAGTACATATCGCATAAGATGGAACCACGAGCTGTATGAGCTCTACGAGGACATTGACGTGGTTAAGCGAATTCACATCATGAGACTCCGCTGGCTGGGTCATGTTGCTTGTATGGATGAACAAGCTCCAGCTCGTAAGGTATTTGATGCGGTAGTTGGTGGACAACGAAGACCCCGGCTGCGGTGGCAAGACCAAGTGACGGAAGCCCTGGCGTCACATGGTATTGTGCATCAGGCTGTACCCCGTTAGGGGTGTAAATGCCAACTAATAAGAATATAGATTAGTAAATAGGGCTTACACAATTACTAATTAATATACTATTAGAAGTGATAGTATATAAAAGTAGCAGTATAATGAAGAAATAAAAGGAAGTAAGATAAATTGAAAAAATGTAGCTAGAATGGAGGTTAACTGTTTCTTCTAAGATATAGGAAAAGAGAAGATTTTAAAGAAGAAAGAGAAGATGCATTTGATATCACGTTGTGTAGATTACTATACTTAACACATAAAGCGTGGAAAGAGCTGTGTAATGCGTAATCTGTTGTGCCTGTAGGAAGGGAAAATAAAATATAGTTCCTAGTACAACGACGAGGAATAGAAAAACCAAGACGACCTAAAAGGAAGGCAGACTCAATATTGCCTATAATCAGTTTATGTAGAAAAACAGTATTAAGAGTTTTTCAACGATTTAATAGTGAATGAAGATTAAGAAGAAGAAGCCTAATGGAGTATGACAGTAGACGAAGATTGGGGTCCCAGTTTAGTCCACGTAAAGCGAATTCGATCTTGGGTGGCACTATACTGAGGGCACCAGACGCACGAACAGTATTCCAGAATCGGCCGAACACGAGAAATGTAAAGGATTTTTGTGGTAAAAGGATCATTGAATTCATTTGATCAACGTTTAATAAATCCAAAAAGCCTAAAGAGGGTCTTACACGACTAAATGTCATAAACATACATTTTTCACAATTAAGATGCAAGTGATTGGTCAAACACCTCTTGCAAATAGGTTTGAGTGGGATCAGTGTATGAACAGATAAGCTTAGCATCATCTGCATACATGAGAATGATACATGGGAATGAGAAAGGGTGGTAGGTAAATCCTTAATAAAAAGAGTGAATAAAAGGGGTCCTAAATGACTACCTTGAGGTACACCAGAAGTGACAGAAATTGGCCTCGAAGTAGAACCCTCAGTAACACTTTTTGGGTTGTATCTTTCAAATACGAGGAAATCCAATATAATAAGGAGGGTGGGAAACCTATGCAATCGAGTTTAAAGATAAGAAGATTATGATTGACAGAGTCAAAAGCTTTAATAAAATCCGTGTAAATAACATCGGATTGACTTTTTTTAAAAATGCATCATTTACCAAAGTGGTGAATTCCAGTAAATTGGTTACAGTGAAACGACCTTGTACAAAGCCATGTTGGGCAGGGGATATAATTGATTTACAGCAATGCTGTAAAGAAGATACAAGAATCTTTTCAAACAATTTAGGAATTGTAGATAGCTTTGCGCTGCCTCTGTAGTTTGAAATGTCAGACTTGCTACTTTTCTTATGGAGTGGGATTAGATATGAATCTTTCCAACGAACAGAGAACCTAGTGGATTCAAGAGATACATAGCTTAAGCAACGGTTCAGCCAGAAAAGAGCAGCTTTCCTTAAGTGCACAACAAGGAATGTTCTCAGGCCCAGGAGAGAAAAAAGCTTTTAAAGAATTACGTGCAGAATGGTCCGCAGAAGTCGACGGCGATGATTAGAAATGGGCGTTAATCGCGCATCTGCTGGTAAATTGCCCATGATTTCCTGCATTAAACGTGGCTTGTAGTGAAAGTACGCTATACAGCTACGCACCACCTTTTGGATTAATGCTGGTTCATTCATTACCCAAATCCTCTACCGCAAGAGAGCTAGCAAGATCGTTGGTCCAGCATGAAAGTTGCTTCGATGTAGGTGTTCGATGTAGTGGTTTGTGAATCTATGGTGTGGTGGTAGCAATACTTGATGTTTGGCTTCAAAGAATGACGCGCTTAGTAACTCTCTCGTTGTCTGGGCATTCATATCGAAATTCAAGTGTATCACGAAGCGGTTGCCATACCATATCCAACGTTTTGGTAACATCTGCTGAATTGCTGATGAATTTGGACAGTTGCAGTCCAGCCTTAGCAAGGATCTTCACTGTTTCGTCCTTCTTTTGCTGCAGATGTAATCTGCACCCGTCAGAACGTCGTCTACGTAGAGGTCACTGCGTAGAGGTCGTTGACCCTCTAAGAATTGACAGCGTCTGTTAAGAATCTTGTAGAACTCGTCTCACTTTGAGAGCTTCTCCAGGTTCCGTTTGTCGTCATAGCTGGTTTTTGATTCCGCATCGACCTTACTGAGCACAATGTTCATCATGATGTCCTCAGTAGATCCTAGCGAGAGCAGAGAGCCTCTGATCGCAGATGCACTATCGATGAGCCTTTGTAACGTAGCAGCTTCCGGACATTTCATTACTGAGAACGCAAAAAGACTGGAGATACAATCTTGAAAGATCAGCACATCGTTATCATAATCATCTTCCAGCCTCTCTATCGCCTTCTCGTAGTTCTCGTCGGTAATTTGGAATAACTGGACCACTTCTAGCGCTGGCCCTGACAAACACTCCAGCAAGTAATTGAATTTGTCAATTGTCGACATTTTTGGGTCGTTGAGAATCAGATTATTGAACGAAGTATTAAACCTTTTAGTCTCTGGATATTTCCCATCAAAGCTTGGCAGCTTCAGCTTCGATAAACGATGACTGTGTCCAGTTGCAGGAATTGTCGATAACCTGAAGAAACTGGCATCCACTCATGAGTTGGTCTGTATATTGCGTTTAGATTGTAGAAGTGACAGAATTTTCGCTTTTGCGAAAATCACGTCGGCATCTTCAGCATATCTTACTTGTTCCACCTTAGCATGTATTTTGTATATGTCGTTGAAACACTGTGCATTAACATCTCAAATTTACTAATTTTGACGCAGCTTTGCTATTGATGACAAAAGCTACAGGTCCCGTAGGCGTTAGATCCTCATCCGCACTCATGTTGATGCTTAACACTTTCTTAATTATGTACTTGTAACTCACAATAATTGTTTTCTTCAAATCGCAGTTAGCTTTTGTCGTAAGAATGCAGACAATTGTATTCCAAAGCGGCAATTTTTAATTGCAGCAATGCACCATATGTGCTAGCAGTGATGTGCTAACAGCAGCGCCTTTGCACCAGCGAATGCTAATAACAGCGAGGCACCAGATGCGTTCGCAAAACCTTTAACAGCGTTGCGCTAGCAGGAGTGTGCTAACAGCTCAGAGCAACTTTCCAGATTTTATGCTTAACGTGTGTGTATGTCGGTATGTGTGAGCGATCAACGTAGAATGACGATCAGACGTTGCCAATGTGTGTATATGTACGCCTGTACAACTACTGCAACGGCTACTTGTGGCTTATTCCACTTCCTTCACTCCACTGCTTCTCACTGCTTCCACGTAGGTATGCCTGACTTTAATAAGTCCTTAACTTCCAAATTTTACAAAATTGTGAAATGTCCTGACACGGTCGCCAAACGTTGGCTGCCTCTCGGCCGTTAAGATTGTATAAAAATTTAAGTCCACTCACGTGACCAATGTCTCATGTTCGAACTTTGAAATGCAAGCCTAAATTGCTTTGTACTTTGCGTGTGTTTATTGCGACTGTTCGTTGCAACTGAGCTAGCCATTTTTCCTTTGGCGCTCTTTGAATAAGTAACTAGAGATAAGTGCGTTGCCAGATTATAAAGTTAACTTTTAACTAAAATTGTCGCCTAACAAGAAGATTGTGGTTGACAGAGTCAAGTGCTCTACTAAAATATATGTAAATAGATGATTTCTTAAATGCCTAATTTACAAAGCTGGTGACCGTGAAACCAACCTGCACAAAGCCAGGGGAGATAATTGTTTTACAGAAATTCTGTATAGTAGAAACAATACTTGAGAGGAATCGAAGATAACTTTGCAATGCCTCTGTAGCTTGAATTGTCAGACTTACTACCTTTCTTATTAGGTGGGATTAGGTTGCATCTTTGAACCGAAATTGGAATCTGACAGACTCAAGAGATAAAGTAAAAAGTTTTATCAACGGACACAAATGGGAATATTGTCAGGCCTAAGAGGGAAAGAAGAAGTCACGAGGAAACTGTATTTTACAACGAGCAATATTATTCTCGTAACATTCAGTTATTAAAAGGGAAAAAATTTACTTGGGAACAGAATTGTTAAACTTTTTAAATTATTAAATTTAAACTGAAATAAAGGACTCAATATTTGGAAATTTAAAAGAAAAAAAAATTATTAAAGTGGGGTTTACAAAATAAATGTATTAAATAATTCAACATTTGTTGCGAAGATTGGGAAAACCCGGAAAACCCAATCAGATCAGTAAGATTCGTAAAGCTATGTACAACATGGTGAAAAGTTCAGCTATTCACTCTGAGTTGAAAAGTCGACAAAATCTGTTATAGTCAATCCAGAGCACAAAAAAAAATACACTTCATAGAGTCACACAAGGATGAGTCAATTTTGCCAATTATAACTTAATGTAAGAATAAAATCGCAGCATCATGTGGCGATTGGTTAGTTAGTAAAAGTCTACTGATAACAAGTATGTAATTTAGTTGTACTAGATTTTAAGAAAACCATCTTGACAGGTTGAAATAATAGAGTTACAAAAGTGTTGCAGTTTCTCAAATGCCTTAGGCATCGCGGATAATTTGGAAATACTCCTATAGCTCTTAACATCGTACTTTGAACCTTTGAAAAGCAATAATTAACAATTCCGTCCAAATGGTAGGGAAAGAGCATGAGTTAACAGACAATTCAAATAATTTAAGCAAAAGCTTACATAGAGACACATTACAATACCTGAGTAGCAATCCTGGAACTCCATCTGGGTCTGGTAAATAGTCTGGTTTTATTAAATTAATTTCGTTAAGTAACAAACTTTCTAAGATCACAGGACTAAAAATGATGTTGGATTTTATCAAGGTGCAAGGGGAACAGAAGACAAAGTTAGAAGCGATTAAGCACATTGGAAGAATTATACAAGAAGATCGGCTGCAGACTGATCAGTATTTGCTTCCAAGTCTTCATAAAAAATAAATGAGGGCAGTAAGAAACTTCTGCGTTTGGTATTGACAAAGTTGTAGAACTGCATAGGATTTTAAGCAAAAGTTTCGGAACTGTTGGAATAAAATGAAAACTACAATAGATTTTTGGTAACTTGTTTTTTTTATTGTATTTTATTTTGTTCCTCCGACTGAATACACTTATTAGGTAGATCCAATAACATTTCAAATGAGTGTTTTAGCGCGTTGGCCGGAATGACTTTTAGGACGTCGGTGCACTCCTTTTGGAGGGCTCCACATCAGCAAAGCGCCGCCTTTCATGGATAATTTCAGCTTGCCGAACAGAAAAAAGTCACATAGTGCCAAATCAGGCAAATACGGCGAGTGGTTGATGGTGAAAATGCGATTTTGGTCAAAATATGATGGACCAAAATGCGATGGATTGAGTCTTTGGATAATCCCAATTCCGATTCCATGAGCCGCAATGACAATTTCGTCTCATTTTTGATGCATTCTCAGGTAATTTTGATGGTTTGTTCGTTCACTGAAGATTTCGGCCGGCCAAACGTTCGTCGTCATTCAAGTCTTCCCGACCATGAAACGCGTATATCATTTGTAAATAGTGGTACGAGATAGACCATCAATTCGTGAGTTTCAGTAAAAGTTTTACGAAGTTCAAAACAAAACTTAATGTTGGCTCTGTGTTCAACACTCCACTTCCACTGTTCCAAATGTCTTGAAATTTGGAGGGTATGTATCTGAAAAATTAATGTTTCTAACACAGATCCTCAACAAAAGGTGGCGCTACCAGAAAATGCCTTGGAAAAAATCTTCGGGAACTTTTGAGACACACACGATCGAACTACTTAAAAAAATATTCTCATATCTAGGCAGTTTAAAAACGAAGTCTAGTGTCAAATGATTGAAGCCCTCAGGGACAAGTTTCTATAACAGTACTAGAAAAAAGATTTGATGCAAAAATAAGGTCAAGTAGTTGACCGTTTCGAATTGGATTGATTTGAGGTGTGGCATCTCTAAGATCGAATTGATAAATTCCAGAGATGTGGATGGCATCAAAACACTACGAAAGTAAGACCTACCACATCAGGAAGTGAGATGGAATGGAATGAATAGCAGAAATATGCTCAAGGTATATAGATAAATCGGACTGTGGCGGTATCCCTCACTAAAAAGGAAACTTCTTTTATACAAACAATATGTTGCAAATAAACTTGTTACGATGGGGTATATAGAATAAAAATTGATTGAGTTGAAGAATTTATCTAAACGGCAACAATTTCCATATCAGAAGGCGTGCTAAGGCAGATACGAACATACTTTAATGTCGACTTAGCGTCAATCAAAACACAACCACCCCGGCGAATCAGTCGATCAAATCTATGTATGGAATATAGATTTAACATTATTTTACTGTCACATACATGTATGGTAGCAGTCAACCACGTCTGAACTAAAGCGATAATGTCGGAATGAAAGGAAGTACTACTCAAATAAAGATTTTTGCGCTTTATTAAGATTTCAGCATTCTGATAATGAACGAGTAAGGGATCAAGGTATTTTGATAGACGCACGGATTGTAGGGCAGAACTAGCAGCTGGAGGTAGAGTTACATTTAGAGAAACAACAGAGGAAGACTTTAAAACTACTAGGAAGACTGTCAACTGATTCCGAAAGTAGTATGGGTTTGATGGCAATTAAAATGCCACTGTCACGAGTTGGCCGGTCATGTCTAAGAATTATAATATTTTTTGACAGAACTTCACAATGAGATACGGTAATTTTCATCCAAGCTTCAGGAAAACCGATAACGTCAGACTCGAATACTGTTCTATTTATTTACAGTCGTTTAAGTTTACAAATATTCTGATATTGAATAGTTTTTTGAACCATTAGTAGCAGGAAAATTATTAGGAAGAGACACTAGTCGATACTGCGTTCGCTTTTTTGGCTTAAACTCATGAACAATTAAGTGGTGTGGCCATTTATATTGAAAATAGTATTAAATAAATCAGAAAAAACACTTATTTTAAAAGAGGATATTTCTATAGCAACAAAAATGGTAAATTTAGTAACATTTTGATACATTAGCAGAAGATCTGCTAGCTATATATGAAACTATAGATTCGCAAGTAGTGTCAGCAGATAGGCAAGACATAAAAACATGCCTACTAGAAGTAATAACAGCGAGAGTGGAAGTGTATAGTAGGTGGACTAACTACTGCTAGGGAGGGGTTGGGGAATGTTTATTTTTACGCCTTGTGGCTTTCACAATAGGACCAGTGATTGGTGGAGCATCAACACTTGGAGCTGTGCATTCCGCCACTGGGGGAGAAAGATTAGAAAAATACAAGCAAAAGAAGATAGAAACAGTAAAAGAAATACGTCACAATATGGATTTTTAAACTATCATTCAGCTTCGACTTACCCTTCAGAGTTTGCATCCATGATTAATCTTGTGTTTTTTAAGTAGTGTCAAACTGATGTATTGACACTTGTTAAAACTTTGATTCAGTTTAGCATGATTTACTTTCTGATCAAATTTGTCTTTTAGGCTTTCCTACTAAGCTTATTCACTGGATCATGGCTTGTCTCCATAGACGCCATCAAAAATTTAGCTTTGTCCACTAGAGTCCACAAGATAGCCATTTGATCCAACTGATTTTTAATTTATTTGTAAATGTTTTAACTCGAATTCCATAATATTCTTATGTATGCCGATGATATAAAATATGTTTAACCTTCGGTGATCGATTCTCATGTCCAGTATGTCATTAATCGGGTTTCGCTTAATTTCCTCCCTCTCAATATCTTAATATCATTTTTTCGAATTCCAATCGTATCTGGAAGAGTTTATTTAAAACATATATGTCTGGAGATCTATTATATTGCAACCTCGTGAGACAATATCAGAATGATCCTATCATTATTAGCATGATCCTGTAGCTCTGATATACAAAATATTTTAATCTTGAAGCGTGAATTTTAAAACGAGTATAATAAGAATATAAAGAGTGAGCTTATGTTAAAACTTTAGATAGCTCTAACTCAGCAGCATTTTTGCACGTAGTTTAAGCCTTGGCTCTGTCAGGTTAATTCATTGTATGCCTTTAATTTCAATATTCATTCTTATCATTACTTAAAACAAAAGAATAGCTTTAAATTATTTAACGATCCGCAGTTCCACCCAGTCGTCCACACACACGAATGCCTTCTTTCATATCTCAAACGTCACTCCCCTTTCTTTACTTTAATAGGAATAAAAGGGAAATTCTGTGAGCTGACGTGATTACACATCATATAGGACTAAGGTTATCATGCAATGGATCATTGCAACGTCTTGTAAAATTATCTTAAATCGTATGATGACCTATTAGTTCGACAATGTCGAAAATGTTGCTTACTTTAATTTATAATAATAATAATGCACGCGCTACTTTCGGCCTTTTCCAGTTCGGGTAGGGGTGCAAAGCTCGAATGTTATTGGCACGATTGGTACAAGCAATATTTATTAAAATTCACGTATTTTGAAATGATGAAATGAGGTAACAGGGGCGAAGGTTCAATCGATCTATCGATATCTAGTAGCTTAGATATGAAATTTTTCGCGCTCTGTTTAAATTAACATATTATTTTTTTTTTTATTACTTCTAAAATTGTATAAAACTTTGCTTCCGATTTATTTTGTCTTGCCGCGCAGTTTGCAACTTTTTATTTCGTTGAAAAATATTCTTGTAAGTAATTATTTACATTTTTTCCCAACGCGGCGTCTGTGCTTTGTTGTTTTTGTTTTTAATTTCGACAGTAGTTGTTTCTCTATTTTCATTTCGCTTTCGCGCTTTGCGTTGCGTTTCTATCAACTTGCATTTTGTTGTTGTAGCGTTGTTTGTTTGCTTTTCCTCTGTTTCTTTTATTGAGTAAATTTTTCTTGATCTTTCTACTAACACTCATTATGTCTTGCTGTTTTAAGTCGTGCTCACTCAAAGTGTCTGAGTCAGCTCAACCTCCATTTATTTATTGTTGGTTGTGTGATAATATGATGCACTCTGAGTGCGCTGGTTTATCCGGACGCGTGATAAAATTAATAAACTCAGCTCCGCCTCGGCTAAACCAAAAGGCGGCATTCGATGGGCGTGCCCATCTTGCTATGTTATGCAGCGCGACTTCAGCAAGAAGTACAATAAGGTACGCAACCAGTTTATTAAAATTAGCAAAATAGCGAAACGACTGGCGAGCGATTTTGACTCAAACGTTGAATTGCTTAGTCAATTCAAATTTGAGCCGCGGCGTACGGAAGTAGCTGAGCTTTTAACTGTGCCCGTACCTATTCCTATTTCTCCATCCCCCACCCTAAATTCCTCTCCTAACATATTAGACATTTCCCCTATACTTTCTCTGTCTCCTTTTCCCAGGAACTTTCCCATCTCCTACCTATCGGCTGATACAACTTGCGAGTCGATAGTTGTCTAACGATATATAGCTAGTGGATCTTCTGCTAATGTATCTGTTACCAAATTTAACTTCTCTACTCCTAGAGAAATCTCTTCTTTTAAAATTAACGTCTCTCCAAATTTCTTTTACACTATATGTGACTCTAATTTCTGGCCTCCACACATGATTGTTCATGAGTTTAGACCAAAGAAACGAACGCAACCTTCACCTGTAGTTCTTCCTACTAACATAGCAAAAAACTAACACTTTCCATATTTTATCAGAATGTTAGAGGGCTTAACTCTAAACTTAATAAGCTTTATGTAAACAGCTTTTCGTTTGATACTAACATGATTATCTTTACTGAAACCTGGCTAAAGCCCGAAATTTCAGACTTTTCATTATTTTGCAATAAATACACATCTTTTAGATGCGAGCGTTTGTCGCGTATAGGAGGTGGTGTCCTTATTGCTGTAGACTCTGATCTTCTATCAGAATCTATTTTTCTCCTTGCCTAAATAGCATTGAATTGATTGCCGTTAAAATTATATATAAAAATATTTCTATATATATAACGTGCTCTTATATTCCGCTACCGTCCGATTTATCTGTATACCTAGAGCATATTTCTGCTATTGAGTCTATTTCGTCACTACTTTCTTGTAGTGATTACCTCTTTGTATTTGGTGACTTTAATTTGCCGGATGTGGTATGGTCTGATTCTCCAAATGTTTTGATGCCATCCACATCTCTGGATTTTATCAATTCGCTTTTAAAGATGTCTCTCCCTCAAATTAATCCGGTTCGAAACTGTAATGGTCGTCTACTTGACCTTATTTTTGCATCGGATCCTTTTTCTAGTACTGTAGTACAAACTTGTCCTTTAGTTGTCCCCGAAGACCCCTATCATCCTACTTTAGACTTAGTTTTTGAACTGCCTACATGTGAGCATATTTGTTCTATTAACCCGGTCGTTAAATCACGCTGTTTTCGTAAAACAGATTTTATAAAACTTAATTCATTAATTTTAGAAACAAACTGTACGCAACTGTACTCTTGTACTGACATTAACAGTGCTACTTCAATCTTTTATAATATTATAAAATCACATTTTGACCAAGCTACCCAGGAGAACTAATAGACCTCCTTGGTTTTCTAAAGAATAAGCAATACTTAAAAATGTGAAGTCTATGTATTATAAAAGATTTAAGAGTCCGAATAATCCTTCAGATTTTTCTCGTTATGTTATCGCCAGAACAAATTTTGTTGTTTGTAATTCGCGTTGTTACAATAACTACCTAATTCGTTGTCGTTTGCAATTTGCTCAGAATCCTAGGCAGTTCTCAACTTTGTCAATACTAAACGAAAAACTTCCTTACTGCCCTCATCTGTTTCTTATGAAGACATGAAAGCAAATACTGATCAGGCTTCAGCCGATCTTTTGCAGAATTCTTCCAAACTACTTATTCATCTTCTAACTTTCTTCCTAATTCCCCTTATCCGTATACCTTGCCGAAATCTAACTGCATTTTTAGTCCTGTGATCCTGGAAAGTTCGTTACTTAACGAACTTAACTTAATCAAGCCAAGTTATTCACCAGGCCCAGATGGAGTACCAGGATGTGTACTTAGGTACTGTGCTGATTCTCTATGTAAGCCCTTGCTTAAATTATTTGAATTGTCTGTTAACTCGTGCTCTTTCCCAACCATTTGGAAGGAATCATTTATAATTCCTCTTCACAAACATAGTTCAAAGTCTGATGTTAAAAACTATAGGGGTGTTTCCAAATTATCCGCGATGCCTAAAGTGTTTGAGAAGCTAATAACATCTCAATTACAACACTCATGTAGCTCTATCATTTCACCCTGCCAGCATGGTTTTGTGAAATCGAAATCTACTACCACTAACTAACTTGAGCTTACCTCCCTTGTTATTAAAGGTTTTCAGAACAAAAAGCAGACTTACGTAATTTACACAGATTTCAGCAAGGCTTTCGATTCCGTTAACCACTATCTCTTGCTTAAAAAACTTGGTACTATCGGATTTCCACACAGCCTTCTTATGTGGATTTCCGAATATCTTTCTTGTAGAACCCAAAAAGTTCTTTTTAAATCCTCACTGTCTAAGCCAGTCTTTGTTACCTCTGTTCTACCCCAGGGTAGCCACCTTGGGCCTTTACTTTTAATTTATTTATTAACGATCTCCCATCTATTTTCCTTCACTCCTTTGTACTAATGTACGCCGATGATGTGAAGCTGTGCTTATCATATAATGACAACAACTCTCCTTATTTATTGCAATCGGACCTGGATTTGTTTTTTGATTTGTGTAAATGCAACTTGTTGTTTCTGAATTGCTCTAAATGTAAGATTATTAGACTGTGTCACCGACTTGGGAATTCTTCTCGATCATAGACTAAAATTTGACAAACATATCGCGCTTACAGTCAACAGGGCGACTCAATCTCTTGGATTTATTAAACGACGGTCTAAGGAATTTGACGACCCTTATAGGACTAAGCTGCTATATACTTCTCTTGTTCGGCCTATTCTGATTTGCCTTCATACCACAGTAGATGGCACTTAATTAACCTCCCATCTCTTACTAACCGTCGCATGATGCTGGGAGTTCTATTTTTACATAAATTAATAATTGGCGAAATTGACTCATCTCTGTTATTGAGCCAAATTAACTTTTCTGTAGCTTTGAGACGTACTCGTCACTTCACACCGATTTCTCTAAATACTTGTAACACTAACTATTCTTTGCATGAACCTTTTCGAGTTCTCTGTGTTAACTACAACAGACTTTTTCGAGTCTTCAACACAGAATCCTCTTTTGATACGATTAAGAACCATATCCTTAACTTTTTAGCACGTAGTTATTTGCACTAATTTGCTTTACTAATCATAGTAATCTGATTGGGTTTTTCTGGGTTTTTACCAATTCTCGAAACAAATATTGGATCATTTAATATTCAAATTTTGAACACCCCAGATATTAAATTAAATTTTTGACTCAAATACTTAATTTTAAATTTAAATTATATTATTTCAGTTTTAATTTATATTTAAAATTGTATTGTTACTTTCAAATTTTGGTCGGCTGTTAAAAGTTGACATTTAATAACTAAATAAATAAATTGTTCCAATCAGAACAATAAGAAAGTTTGACTGAACGAAGAGAATGTTTAGAAGAAAAAGCATGGAAATGATAGTTATACAGTGAACATAAAATACGTAAAGGATTGTGCAAGGCATAATCGGTGGTGCATATAGAGGAAAAGAAAGAAGATTTAAAACTAAGCGTCTACTAGAGAAGGGTGGCTAACAAAGATTGGGATCCCCATTGAGACCACGAAGCGCAAAGAGAAGAAATTGCTTCTGGACTGACTCTATGCGGACCTCATTATTTATATACTGAGGGGACCAAACACATGAGCAGTATTCGAGAATAGGATGTACTAGTGATACGTAAAGTAATTTCGTGGTGAAAGGATCTTTAAATTCTTTCGACCAACGCTTAATAAAGCCTAGAACGCCTTTGGCAACATTGAAAATAGATGCCACATGTAAGTTAAAGTTGAGCTTAGAATCGAAAAAAACACCTAAATCTTTAACAGTAAATATACGTTCTCATAGAAGGCCACCAATGGTATGTGTACCATGGTATGGTAAAGAAGTGCTACACTCTTTTAATATATAACTTGGAATGTTTGGCGAGTAGAAGAGTTTGGGATGACTGGTTAATTAGGCAGATATATTCAGTGTAGCACTGAGAGAAAAGCAGAAAGAAGTTAGATTTAGCTATGGACTATATGGATAGGTCTAGATTATAACCCGACATCTTAAACTTTTTAAAACACTTAGACTTAATATTTTTCAAGTCTGAGAATCTGGCAGTAAACCACAGTGGCTTAGAAGAACTAGATTTACCATAAGAGTAAGGAATACAGCAAGTACCAATCAGTTGCAAGGATCAGTTCATTTAGCAAAGTAAAGTAACCTTTGCGAAAACAACGGTCTTGCTCAGTAGAAATAGGTGAAGGCAAAATAGATTGGTTAGATACATAGAGGGAGATTTCTATAGTAGGATGAATAGGATCTTCAGGCAGAAATAAAAATAAATAAACAGGAGATAGAAACATTAGAGTAATAATTAATAATAATCTTAGAAATAGAATTTAATTGGTTAAGAGGAAGATCAAATATACAATCTAAAAAGCCATGCTGAGAGCAATGAGTAAGATAAATTGAGCTACTGAAAAATGATCAAGCTATGGCGGGTACGTTTACATAACAACAAATTGGTCATTGTCAATTTATAATAATAAATAATACTTCATTGATACAACTTAAATGTTGCATGTAAACTTGTATATCAGAAACAAGGAAATGTAAGAACAGATGATAACGAGACCAGATGACGGAAGACTAACTTTTATAGCAACAACTTTATCGCCAGCGCAAGACTGCAACGCAACTAATTCTGATTGTAGTGTGGATTAACGGCGGGCTAACCGGTCATGTCTATATAATGTAAAATTATTTGAAAAAAATTTCATAATCAGATATGGTATTGTTTAACTATTGTTAATTATTGTTTAAGTCTCGGAAAAAGCTATAATATCGAACTCAAATGAAGTACTATTCAGATATAGTTGTTGGAGTATTGAAAGAAGACCTCTAACATTCTGATATTGAATAGTAACATAGTCGGACAAATATCTTGGGTTTTTGAGACATTGGTTGCAGGTATATTAGTAGGGCAGTTCTCGGCCATCAGTCCACCAGTGGAGATGTGTACTTCGCAACATCTAATCGCTAAGTTTCAGTCTATATTTTGCAGGTTTTTTTTTCTTCTCTGTCTTACTTTTTTCTTACGGCATTCCCTGATAGTGCTTTATTTTGCTGAAATACCCCCTGGACAGCCCAATCTTGGGGATAATCAGTTTTCTCTGCTAGCTGATGAGCCCCAAAACAAAATACTGTAAATTTTCCATACACCAATTGTTTCTTTTCCTGAGCTACTAGTACTACAACTTCCCAACTTAAGGTTCTCTCCTCTGCCGAGGAGGGCAACGCAATGAAAGAAAATTGCTTCGCAATTCACCGCGCTATTAAACTTATCAGCAAAGATGCGGTATTAAATTCTGAGATACGATATGATAGCCTCCTTTTTTTAACTAAGGATTATATTGCTGCCAATAAATTCCTTGCCACGAGAAATCTTCGGACATATGCAAAGTTAAATGCAATCTACACTAGTCTCTCAACTCGACGAAAGAAACAATCTTCGCCCCTTGTCTTATAAATATTCTGGAAGAAGAAATAATTTAGGAATTTTCTTCACAAGGTGTAATTAGCGTCTACAAATTTTCCAACACCATCGACAGCATGGAAAAACACGTGAAAACTGCTCTCAGCTACGAGCAACAAATGTCCAGAATTTATTAAACAAAGAGAAATTCTCAAAATCACGCGAAGGTCTACGTTTTCATTAAGTAATTAACATTGTGCAAAACAGAGTCAGAAGTGCATGTAGGAAGATATTACAATCGTTTTCCACGCACTTATGAAAATACTTCGCTAATACAGCCTAAATGTTGTATATAAACTTGTATACCAAAAGCAGGAGACAGAGTAGGTAGAGGTGATGATGGAGGAGTTACATTTAGAGAAACAACAGAGTAAGACTTTAAAACTACTAGGAAGACTGTCAACTGATTCCGAATGTAGTATGGGTTTGATGGCAATTAAAACGCCACTGTCACGAGTTGGCCGGTTATGTCTAAGAATTATAATATTTTTTGACAGAACTTCACAATGGATACGGTAATTTTCAACCAAGCTTCAGGAAAAGTGATAATGTCAGACTTGAATACTGTCCTATTTATTTACAGTCGCTTAAGTTTAAAAATATTCTGATATTGAATAGTAATAGTTTTTGAAACATTAGCAGCAGGTAAATTAGTAGGAAGAGACACTGGTCGTTACTGCGTTCGCTTTTTTGGCTTAAACTCATGAACAATTAAGTGGTGTGGCCATTTATATTATAAATAGAATTAAATAAATCAGAAAAAACACTTATTTTAAAGAGGAGATTTCTATAGCAACAAAAATGGTAAATTTAGTAACATTTTGATACATTAGCAGAAGATCTGCTAGCTATATATGAATCTATAGATTCGCAAGTTGTGTCAGCAGATAGGCAAGACACAAAAACATGCCTACTAGAAGTAATAACAGCGAGAGTGGAAGTGTATAGTAGGTGGACTGACTACTGCTGGGGAGGGGTTGGGGAATGTTTATTTTTACGCCTTGTGGCTTTCACCATAGGACCAGTGATTGGTGGAGCAACACTTGGAGCTGTGCATTCCGCCACTGGGGGAGAAAGATTAGAAAAATACAAGCAAAAGAAGATAGAAACAGTAAAAGAAATACGTCACAATATTTTCAAACACCATCGACGGTATGGGAAAACACACTGGACTTATCCTTCTTACCTTAAATATATACCACCTTCCGGACTCGCTTTCCGTTTCTTGGTACAAAGCAAAAGTAAAGCCATACACACCAAACCCTATGCGCTGTAAAAACTGCCAAGTATTCGGACACACCATAACAAGTTGTACAAAGCCAGCGATGTGTGAAAATTGCAGCCTTAGTCCACATGAAGCCCCATGTTCCCGTATACAACGTGAAAACGGCTCCCAGCTACGAGCAACAAATGTCCAGAATTTAATTATCAAAAAGAAATTCTCAAAATACAATGCCAAACTAAATGATCATATAAGGAAGCAGAGCAAAATTATATGTCCATCAACCGTTCTTCTAATCTTTCAAATAGTCATTCGTTTGCTGATATCGTAAACGGGAATATAAACCAAAGAGACCATAACTCCACACAAAAATCAAATAGTAAAATCACTTCACCTCTCCTATTCACCATACTTCCACTAAAACAACAAAAACCCAATACAAGAAACACTAATAACAACAATAAACAACAACAGTTATTCACACACAATCTCACTCTATCACCTCCGCTGATAACACTGACTCTGCTACGAACAAAAATCGCAAAACAACAAAATAGACGCTGAAAGCGTCAAAACTGCAATTAACAACTAAATCACACATTTAAACATAGACAGCTCGACAAGCATATGTTCCTAGCACCAACCCCTCTCACCATTCCTCTACCGAACTCTCCTCTACTGATATGGATATCAGTGAGGCAGACGATTAACATTCTTTTCTAACTATTTATTATCTGTTTTTCTGTACGGGGATTTTATGCGCGGGGATTCTGTCACCGCTTCCACTGCTCCCGCACGCATAGAAACACAAGATATTTGCAATTGCTATTCTCATGCAAAAGTGAATTTTGAATCCCATACTTGTCTTGAACGACGCTTTTGCAAAATTACATTTTGTGACAGACACATTTTTAGCAATATACTTGTAATTTTTAATTAAATTAACAAGTTGTATCTGAGGATAACATAGATACAAACAGTTGCTTTACTGGGGCTACAACTAAGAGAGTGGGTACTACAGCCGCTTTAATTCCAATACTTGTTTTAGTAAAAATCACTCGAAGGTCTACGTTTTCATTAAGTAATTAAGATTGTGCAAAACAGAGTCAGAAGTGCATGTAGGAAGATATTACAATCGTTTTCCACGCACTTATGAAAATACTTCGCTAATACAGCCTAAATGTTGTATATAAACTTGTATACCAAAAGCAGGAGGCAGAGTAGGTAGAGGTGATGATGGACGAGTTACATTTAGAGAAACAACAGAGGAAGACTTTAAAACTACTAGGAAGACTGTCAACTGATTCCGAATGTAGTATGGGTTTGATGGCAATTAAAACGCCACTGTCACGAGTTGGCCGGTCATGTCTAAGAATTATAATATTTTTTGACAAAACTTCACAATGAGATACGGTAATTTTCAACCAAGCTTCAGGAAAACCGATAATGTCAGACTTGAATACTGTCCTATTTATTTACAGTCGCTTAAGTTTAAAAATATTCTGATATTGAATAGTAATAGTTTTTTGAAACATTAGTAGCAGGTAAATTAGTAGGAAGAGACACTGGTCGATACTGAGTTCGTTTTTTTGGCTTAAACTCATGAACAATTAAGTGGTGTGGCCATTTATATTGAAAATAGTATTAAATAAATCAGAAAAAAACACTTATTTTAAAAGAGGATATTTCTATAGCAACAAAAATGGTAAATTTAGTAACATTTTGATACATTAGCAGAAGATCTGCTAGCTATATATGAAACTATAAATTCGCAAGTTGTGTCAGCAGATAGGCAAGACACAAAAACATGCCTACTAGAAGTAATAACAGCGAGAGTGGAAGGGTATAGTAGGTGGACTAACTACTGCTGGGGAGGGGTTGGGAATGTTTATTTTTACGCCTTGTGGCTTTCACCATAGGACCAGTGATTGGTGGAGCAACACTTGGAGCTGTGCATTCCGCCACTGGGGGAGAAAGATTAGAAAAATACAATCAAAAGAAGATAGAAACAGTAAAAGAAATACGTCACAATATGGATTTTTAAACTATCATTCAGCTTCGACTTACCCTTCAGAGTTTACATCCATGATTAATCTTCCGTTTTTTAAGTAGTGTCAAACTGATGTACTGAGACTTGTTGAAACTTTGATTCAGTTAATCATGATTGACTTTCTGATCAAATTTGTCTTTTAGGCTTTCCTACTAAGCTTATTCACTAGATCATGGCTTGTCTCCATAGAGGCCATCGAAAATTTAGCTTTGTCCTCTGGAGTCCACAAGGTAGCCATTTGATCCAACTGATTTTTAATTTATTTATAAATGTTTTACCTCGAATTCGATAATACTCTTATGTATGCCGATGATATAAAATATGTTTAACCTTCGGTGATCGATTCTCATGTCCAACGTGATCTAAACAACGTCATTAATCGGGTTTCGCTTAATTTCCTCCCTCTCAATATCTTAATATCATTTTTTCGAATTCCAATCGTATCTGGAAGAGTTTATTTAAAACATATATGTCTGGAGATCTATTATATTGCAACCTCGTGAGACAATATCAGAATGATCCTATCATTATTAGCATGATCCTGTAGCTCTGATATACAAAATATTTTAATCTTGAAGCGTGAATTTTAAAACGAGTATAATAAGAATATAAAGAGTGAGCTTATGTTAAAACTTTAGATAGCTCTAACTCAGCAGCATTTTTGCACGTAGTTTAAGCCTTGGCTCTGTCAGGTTAATTCATTGTATGCCTTTAATTTCAATATTCATTCTTATCATTACTTAAAACAAAAGAATAGCTTTAAATTATTTAACGATCCGCAGTTCCACCCAGTCGTCCACACACACGAATGCCTTCTTTCATATCTCAAGCGTCACTCCCCTTTCTTTACTTTAATAGGAATAAAAGGGAAATTCTGTGAGCTGACTTGATTCCACATCATATGGGACTAAAGTTATCATGCAATGGATCATTGCAACGTCTTGTAAAATTATCTTAAATCATATGATGACCGCTTAGTTCGACAAAGTCGAAAATGTTGCTTATTTTAATTTATAATAATAATAATGCACGCGTTACCTTCGGCCTTTTCCAGTTCGGGTAGGGGTGCAAAGCTCGCAAGTTATTGGCACGATTGGTACAAGCAATATTTATTAAAATTCACGTATTTTGAAATGATGGAATGAGGTAACAGGGGCGAAGGTTCAATCAATCTATCGATATCTAGTAGCTTAGAAGTGAAATTTTTCGCGCTCTGCTTAAATTAACATTTTATTTTTTTTTTATTACTTCTAAAATTGTATAAAACTGTGCTTTCGATTTATTTTGTCTTTCCGCGCACTTTGCGACTTTTTAATACGTTGAAAACTGTTCTTGTAAGTTATTATTTACATTTTTTCCCAACGCGGCGTCTGTGCTGTGTTTTGTTTTTGTTTTTAAATTCGTTTTTACTGCATCACCTAACGCGGCGACACTGCTGTGTTGTTGTTGTTTTTAATTCCGACAGTAGTTGCTTCTCTATTTTCATTTCGCTTTCGCGCTTTGCGTTGCGTTTCTATCAACTTGCATTTTGTTGTTATAGCGTTGTTTGCTTATTTTTCCTCTGTTTCTTTTATTGAGTGAATTTTTCTTGATATTTCTACTAACACTCATTATGTCTTTCTGTTTTAAGTCGTGCTCACTCAAAGTCAGATCAACCTCAATTTATTTCTTGTTGGTTGTGTGATGATATGATGCACTCAGAGTGCGCTGGTTTATCCGGACGTGTGATAAAATTAATAAACTCAGCTCCGCCTCGGCTAAACCAAAAGGCGGCATTCGATGGGCGTGCCCATCTTGCTATGTTATGCTGCGCGACTTCAGCAAGAAGTACAATAAGGTACGCAACCAGTTTATTAAAATTAGCAAAATAGCGAAACGACTGGCGAGCGATTTTGACTCAAACGTTGAATTGCTTAGTCAATTCAAATTTGAGCCGCGTCGTACGGAAGTAGCTGAGCTTTTAACTGTGCCCGTACCTATTCCTATTTCTCCATCCCCCACCCTAAATTCCTCTCCTAACATATTAGACATTTCCCCTATACTTTCTCTGTCTCTTTCTCCCAGGAACTTTCCCATCTCCACTTCGCTATTTACGCCTGTTGCGGCACCCACTGCTCCAGTAGATGATCCATCATCATCTACTAGAGCTGTGGGGAAACCTCGGGCTCAAAGGGCCACCGAGAACTCTCTCCAGACGGCCTCTCTCCACTGTGAATATGCCACAGTGCAGAAGCACGTGTTCTGCCGACTTCTCCTCATCCACGCAGTAAATGCACCAGGGAGTTTCTGCATGGTGGAACTTTGCCAAGTATTTACGGAAACAGCCGTGGTTCGTGAGGAATTGGGTCAGATGGTAGTCCAATTCCTTGTGCTTGCACGCTGCCCATTCTCTCAGATCTGGTACTAACTGGAATGTCTAACGGCCCTTCGTCGAAATTTGCCATCTGGCCTGCCAATCGTCCATCAGTCGCATGTCCGCAACTGTTCGGATAACGTCTGCTCGCCTTGCAGCGTGGGCCTTGATCTCAAGGTCAACGGGTGGTAAGCTAGCCAGTACGAGCGACGCATCCTCTGACACCGTTCTAAAGCCTCTGATGAGCCTTAGGGCCATGGTGCGGTATACAGCTCGCGCCTCTTTGAGGTAGGTAGGTTTGGTAGTGACACCACTCCAAATTGGCGCCGCGTATAGTAGCGTAGCTTTCGCCACCGAAACAAGCAGTTTCCTAGCTGGCATCTTGGGGCCTCCAACGTTTGGCATCAGTCTAGCCAGGACCGACGTCGTCAAGGCTGCCTTCCTGCTGGCATACTTTGCATGCTCGCTGAAATTCAGCCTATGGTCGATTAGCACACCCAAATATTTGAGTGAGTTAGCTGACTCAAGCTGAACCCCACCAACTGTGAGATGCATTGTCTCCACCGTTTTCCTACTACTCAACAACACCACCTCGGTCTTCTGTGCTGCGATTTCCAATCCGACGCTCCTGAGCCAGTCGGTAGCCGACGTAATGGTTTCACTACATTTGGTTTGTAGCTCCGATAGGGTTTTGGCTACGACCGTGATTGCCACATCATCCGCGAAGCAGTGTAACTCAACTCCGGTGGGTTTGTTTATGCCAGTGATGCCATTATTCATGACATTCCAAAGAATGGGCCCAAGCACCGATCCTTGCGGGACCCCGGAAGAGACCTGGTAGCTTTTAGGGCTGTCCTCTGTCTCATACCAGAGTACACGATCCCTGAAATAGCTTCCAACTACCGTCCGCAAGTAGGCAGGGATGCTCATGCGCCGCAAAGCACCAAGGATGCAAGGCCACCTTGCCGTGTTAAAGGCGTTCTTGACATTCAATGTCGCTATTGCGCAATATTGCTTCGTCCCTCCAAGCCACCCATCGCCTGCGAGCGCGTTTGCAGCAATGGCCTTCACTTCCGACAGGGCGTCAAGCGTGCTCCTACCCTTGCGGAAGCCATACTGGTGCCGTGAAACGCCATTGGGACCCTCAGTGACCGCTTCCATCCTGCAGTACAATATGCGCTCGAAGAGCTTGCCGACTATGTCTAACAGACATAGTGGTCGGTAGGCACTTGCTATACCGGGAGAACCTTTTCCCTTCGGCAGGAGCACTAGTCTCTGGCTTTTCCATTGCGTGGGGAACCATCCTTCCAAGAGGCATTGCTGAAACACCGATCCGAAGATATCGGGCTTAGCAAGCGCAATGGTTTTAACAACGATACCCGGTATTCCGTCCAGGCCAGGTGCTTTGCCCGTCTTGATCCTGCGGGCGGCTTCAATCACCTCGATTGATGTGACCATGGGGAAATCTGACCCTGGAGCATCCTGGGCTGGTTTCCACAACGTAGTCTGTGGTGGGAATAGTTCCGCCACAATGTTGGCCATGGCATTCGCCTCAAGTGGTGCACCCGTACCAGAAGCTTTCAGTCGCTTGCTGACCAGTTTATACGCTAGGCCCCATGGGTTCTCGTCGATGGACGCTAGCAGCTCCTTGAACGCCCCCGCCTTGGCTACCGCCGAACTCCGCGCGTTTACCTTTGTAGTTGCTAAGCAGCTGCGGATGTTCCGGGGGTCCTCTGGCCCGTTGTGTCTGCCTTCTCGTCCATAGACACTCAGCTCTGAGGTCCCGCAGAGACTCGCTTCCCCATCCTCTTCCTTGGCATTGTCGCGTCACAAGTCCAAACCAACATTTTCATCAAGTTGGCAACCAGTGTCTCTGCTCGCCCATCTGTGATCGAAAGTTGGTCTACGACGTGCTTAAGTACTTCCATGTCCAGCCTTCTTATATCCCACGCTCGCCCCAGCGCCCTTCTGCGCAGCCTTGGGATGATGCTCGTCAGCTTAACTCTGAACGAGATAAGCGCATGGTCGCTTAGTGACACGTCCTCTAGAACCTGCCAGTTTGCGCTTGATGCAACGCTTCTACTGGCAAATATGATGTCGATGTATGAGCGTCCTCTGTCGTTGATGAACGTTGGATTGATGCCATCATTTAGCAGCACAAGGTCGAGCTGGCTCATGGCGTTCATCACTGCTCTCCCGCGTAGACTAGACGAGCGACTACCCCATTCGATCGCCCAAGCATTGAAGTCGCCGGCTATGATAACTGGGCTTCTCCCGGTCGCATGCTCCACAATCAGTCCCAGCAGCTCCTCGAATTGCTCATAGCTGTCGCTTGGAGGGGCGTAACAGCTATACAGGTGGACACGTTTGATTTTTGCAAAGGCGAAGCCACGCTTAGCCGGAGCCTGCAGTTCCTGTACTGAAATTCTACTACAACATTTAATCGCCGCCTTGCCAGAAGCATCCACTATCATCTCCGAGCTACCACCACTTGAGCTGTAGGGTTCACTCAGGAGCATGATATGTGCCCTGGGTGTGTGTGTGCGTGTGTGTGTATTGCAGTGGCTGTGCCTCGTGTGTGGGTGTGAGCGCGACTATTGTTGCGCACCGGGTGTGAGGGTGTGTGTTGCAGTCGCGGTGGCACGTGGCAGTGTTCTGGTGTACTGTTAATTTGTAATATTATCTGACTTTATTTTAATGTGTTGTTTTGTGCCAGTGTCGTAGTATGATGTTTTAGGATTTTATTCTATTATTACTGGTATTGTTTTTAATATTTATTATTTAAAATTATTATATCATTTTATTTTGTAATTTACCATGATCTTATCACAACGTGTTGTGTTGTGCCGCTGTAATCCTCGTGGTCCCTGTCCATGAGTAACACTCCATGTTATTCGCCGACCACGTCCGTTTCGTTCGCTAGCTTATTGTTCGTAATGTCCGTGTGTAAGTCACAACAGCAAGCGCGCATGCATAAGCTTATCTTGCATATAACTTCGCTCTCTCGCTGTTGTTGTTGAACAGTGAGCGCGTATGCGTAAGCTTCTTTAGCATTCTATTGGTTCAACTTTTAAGATGAGCTTTTCTGTAATCGTGGGCAGCTGTTGTTTATCTCTGTTCGAAGCGGCCGAGTGCTGGCCCCGTTAGCGGGTTTCCCGCTGCTTGCCCTGAAGCGGGTACCTTGTTTTAAGCTAACTATAGCTTAATTAGTTCTTTTAAAATTAGTGTTCCGGCGGAAGCTTTCAACACTATATGTTGCAAAAACTTCTGGCCGAAAGACTTAATTATAAAAGAGTTCGAGTCAAGTAGAAGAAATCAGCCTCCGATTGCTCTGCCTCCTTCATCTACTTCATCCTTATCTTTTAATAATGTAGCAAAAAACTAACACTTTCCTTAACCTACCAGAATGTTAGAGGGCTTAACTCTAAACTTAATAGGCTTTATGTAAACAGTTTTTCGTTTGATACTAACATTATTATCTTTACTGAAACCTGGCTAAAGCCCGAAATTTCAGACTTTTCATTATTTTGCAATAAATACACATCTTTTAGATGCGATCGTTTGTCGCGTATAGGAGGTGGTGTCCTTATTGCCGTAGACTCTGATCTTCTATCAGAATCTATTTTATCTCCTTGCCTAAATAATATTGAATTTATTGCCGTTAAAATTATATATAAAAATATTTCTATATATATAACGTGCTCTTATATTCCGCCACAGTCCGATTTGTCTGTATACCTGGAGCATATTTCTGCTATTGAGTCCATTTCGTCACTACTTTCTAGTAGTGATTACCTCTTTGTATTTGGTGACTTTAATTTGCCGGATGTGGTATGGTCTGATTCTCCAAATGTTTTGATGCCAACCACATCTCACGAATTTATCAATTCACTTTTAGAGATGTCTCTCTCTCAAATTAATCCGATTCGTAACTGTAATGGTCATCTACTTGACCTTATTTTTGCATCGGATCCTTTCTCTAGTTCTGTAATACAAACATGTCCTTTAGTTGTCCCCGAAGACCCCTATCATCCTACTTAGACTTAGTTTTTGAACTGCCTACATGTGAGCATATTTGTTCTATTAACCCAGTCGTTAAAACACGTTGTTTTCGTGAAACAGATTTTGTTAAACTTAATTCATTAATTTTAGAGACAAACTGGTCGCAACTGTACTCTTGTACTAACATTAACAATGCTACTTCAATCTTTTATAATATTATAAAATCACATTTTGACCAATGCGTTCCAGAAGAGCTTCCCAGGAGAACTAATAGACCTCCTTGGTTCTCTAAGGAATTGGCAATGCTTAAAAATGTGAAGACTGCTCAACTGTACTCTTGTACTAACATTAACAATGCTACTTCAATCTTTTATAATATTATAAAATCACATTTTGACCAATGCGTTCCAGAAGAGCTTCCCAGGAGAACTAATAGACCTCCTTGGTTCTCTAAGGAATTGGCAATGCTTAAAAATGTGAAGACTAAATATTATAAAAGATTTAAGAGTTCGAATAATCCTTCAGATTTTTCTCGTTATGTTATAGCCAGAACAAATTTTGTTGTTTGTAATTCGCGTTGTTACAATAACTACCTTATTCGTTGTCGTTTGCAATTTGCTCAGAATCCTAGGCAGTTCTACAACTTTGTCAATACTAAACGAAAAACTACCTTACTACCCTCATCTGTTTCTTATGAAGACATGAAAGCAAATACTGATCAGGCTTCAGCCGATCTTTTTGCAGAATTCTTCCAAACTACTTATTCATCTTCTAACTTTCTTCCAAATTCCCCTTATCCGTATACCTTGCCGAAATCTAACTGCATTTTTAGTCCTGTGATCCAGGAAAGTTCGTTACTTAACGAACTTAACTTAATCAAGCCAAGTTATTCACCAGGCCCAGATGGAGTACCAGGATGTGTACTTAGGAACTGTGCTGATTCTCTATGTAAGCCCTTGCTTAAATTATTTGAATTGTCTGTTAACTTGTGCTCTTTTCCAACCATTTGGAAGGAATCATTTATAATTCCTCTTCACAAAAATGGTTCAAAGTCTGATGTTAAAAACTATAGGGGTATTTCCAAATTATCCGCGATGCCTAAAGTGTTTGAGAAGCTAATAACATCTCAACTACAACACTCATGTAGCTCTATCATTTCACCCTGCCAACATGGTTTTGTGAAATCGAAATCTACTACCACTAACTTACTTGAGCTTACCTCCCTTGTTATTAAAGGTTTTCAGAACAAAAAGCAGACTGATGTAATTTACACAGATTTCAGCAAGGCTTTCGATTCCGTTAACCACTATCTCTTGCTTAAAAACTTAGTACTATCGGATTTCCACACAGCCTTCTTATGTGGATTTCCGAATATCTTTCTTGTAGAACCCAAAAAGTTCTTTTTAAATCCTCACTGTCTAAGCCTGTTTTTGTTACCTCTGGTGTACCCCAGGGTAGCCACCTTGGGCCTTTACTTTTTAATTTATTCATTAACGATCTCCCGTCTATTTTCTTTCACTCCTATGTACTAATGTACGCCGATGATGTGAAGCTGTGCTTATCTTATAATGACAACAACTGTCCTTATTTATTGCAATCGGACCTGGATTTGTTTTTTGCTTGGTGTAAATGCAACTTGTTGTTTCTGAATTGCTCTAAATGTAAGGTTATGTCATTCTATAGAAGCACGCCTCACACATTTAATTACAGGCTCGACCGGGTTTCTCTTGAGAGATTAGACTGTGTCACCGATTTGGGAATTCTTCTCGATCATAGATTAAAATTTGACAAACATATCGCGCTTACAGTCAACAAGGCGACTCAATCTCTTGGATTTATCAAACGATGGTCTAAGGAATTCGACGACCCTTATACGACTAAGCTGCTATATACTTCACTTGTTCGGCCTATTCTGGAATACGGATCTTGTGTGTGGTCCCCTCAATATTCGGTACACCAAGACAGAATTGAGTCTGTTCAAAAGAAGTTTCTTCTTTTTGCTCTTCGCGGCTTTAACTGGGTTCCAGGTACTGATTTGCCTCCATACCACAGTAGATTGCAATTAATTAACCTCCCATCTCTTACTAACCGTCGCATGATGCTGGGAGTTCTATTTCTACATAAATTAATAATTGGCAAAATTGACTCATCTCTACTATTGAGCCAAATTAACTTTTCTGTACCTTTGAGACGTACTCGTAACTTTACACCGATTTCTCTAAATACTTGTAATACTAACTACTCTCTGCATGAACCTTTTCGAGTTCTCTGTGTTGACTATAACAGACTATTCCGAGTCTTCAACTCAGAGTCCTCTTTTGATATGATTAAGAACCATATCCTTAACTTTTTAGCACGTAGTAACTTGCACTAATTTTCATTACTAATAACAGTGATCTGATTGGGTTTTTCTGGGTTTTTCCCAATCCTCGCAACAAATGTTGGATCATTTAATATTCTTATTTTGTACACCCCAGATATTAAATTAAATTTTTTACTTAATTATTTCATTCTAAATTTAAAATATATTTTAAGTTTTAATTTTTATTAAAAATTGTAATTTTCTGGTCGACTGCTAATAGTTGACATTAAATAAATAAATAAATAAATATAAAATATACTACTTAATGTAAAAAATAATAATTCTAAAATGCCGTTTCCATGCCCTTTGTATTTAGTTTATGTAAGGAGGATTTGACTCCTTACACCTCCTTCTGACCTGCGGGTACGTGACAATACCCGTGATAACTTTCCCTCTTTCCCTCCCTTTAGCATTTCTATATCTGTTACCTCTCTTTGACCTATCGTGCTTGGTGGAGTTACAAATGTTCTACTTTGTATTAACCTCTAACTTATGATGCTAATTCTTACGGTTAAATGTCCACCGAGACATTGGCCTCGGTGGTGCAGCTTACTTGGGTTCTCCTTTCGGGGTGGGACGTTAGTGTCTTCTTTTTCGTCTGGTCATCCCTCTTGCGGTACCTGCAACGTTGGCATCAAAATCGTGGCCCGAAGTAATTGCATCAGTTAATGGAGGTGTTTCTGGCGATGGCATTGTTGACCCTTTGACTCCTCTGGTAGCTCAACATCCCCATCTTCATCTGAGTAGTTTTCCTCGTCAAGTGGATAGACCTGGAACATGATATTTTGCGAGAATAGCTTGGATGACCAATCTGCAACTTTGCTGTTCAGCTCATCGTCTTCGTCTTCAATTATTATTATGTCGTCCGGGGCAAATTGTGTAGCTACCTCGGTCTTCATATTGCTCGGAGGATGAAAATCATCTTTATCGAAAATCCCCGATTCGTCATCGCTAAGATCCAACGGCTCATCGGCCATCTTTTCCTTCATTTCACGCAGCACAGCCGGTGACATGACAAAGTTCTCATCGTAATCGTTATCTACGAGTATTTCATTATTGGAGGTGCTGCTGGCTTCGTCTGATCCTCGTCCTGTCGTTGTTTTGCTGGGGTTGGGGTGGGCCTTTTCTTGTCAATTGGATACCCCTGGGATATGGTATTTTTCGGGGATCGCTTGGATGACCAATCTGCAACTTTGCTGTTCAATTCAATTTCGTTTTTAATTATTAGTAGATCTTCCATATTATAAATAATATTTAAACGCAACTTTGCTGTTCAACTCATCGTCTTCGTCTTCATCCTCATTTTTAACATGTCGATGAGTACCAAAGTTTCAGGCTCCGCTATAATTTCGTTTTTAATTATTATTAGATCTTCCATATTATAAATAATATTTAAACGCCTGACAGAGGAAGAATGCTTGTTGCAGTGTTCACTGATTGTTCCCTGTTGCTTGTAGTCCTTGTACAACGTCCATCTAATATAGGGCCCTGGTGTCATGGTTTCGGTAGCGCTGCGACAGAGCCGCAACAGTGCTGCCGTTCGCCCTTTTTTTTTTTTTTTCTTCCGCGGTCCAGTGTTAACCGGTTGTTACGCGGCGTTTCCCCCCTGGTCTTCATGCTTCCTGTCTGCCACTCCTGCTTAATGGAGGAGTGGGATTTCTCCTGACATGGAGGAAGGGTCAGGGTAACCACGGCCACGTCTGGCTACGAGAGCAGAGGCATGTCCAATGTGCGAAATTCCTCCCCGACATTACCCTAGATGGTGGCTCGGATGAATTCTGAATTCTCTAAGCTTAATTTAGTTTATCCGCTGAGTATTTCCCCTCTTGGTTGCACAACTTTCTCGAGGCGGCAGGAATTAAGAAAATTGGTTACTTCCACGAATTCGCTTGTACATAAGCGTTCCTAGGTATACAGGCACCTCGGAAAAGACGCCTCCGAAGGGGGTACCTCTGTATCCCTACCTACTCCCATTCCTCAAGCTCTCTACTCTTCAATTTAGACGGAAAACGCCATTCTAAGCTTGTAGGTTGACAATTATAGAGCGTTTAATAAGGGGGAAACAAAAACAACACTCTACAAGACGCTCATCCTCCCAGGGCTTCTGTTTGGTGCGGAGGCCTGGACAGTGATGCAGGAAGATGCAGACGCTCTTGGGGTATTCGAGAGAAAAATTCTTCGTAAGATCTTTGGCCCAGTTTGCATTGACGGTGTCTACCGGATCAGATGGAACGACGAACTGTATGAGCTTTACGACGACGTGGACATAGTCAGCCGGGTGAACACCCAGCGACTCCGATGGTTTGGTCACGTTGTGCGTATGGATGAGGAAGCTCCGGCTCGTAAGGTGTTTAATGCGGTAGTGGGAGGACAACGGAGGAGAGGAAGGCCCCGTACACGATGGAAAGACCAGGTGATGACAGCCCTGTCAGAGCTTGGTATTACTAACTGGCGAAGACGCGCACAGGACAGAGACGCGTGGAGGAAAATCGTGCATCAGGTCGTGACCCAATAGGGTTGTAATGGCCAAATAATAATAATTAATAAGGGGGGAGAAGGACGTGCCACGTCCAAGTATGCCTATATACTACTCGTATCGTCTTAGGGTCAGCAACATAAGATGGGGAAAGGGTCCCTGCTCGGGCGCCATCTGTAAAGTAGTTTTCCGAGGCAAACTCAGTCGCGCGCAGGGAACTCCTCCAAGAAATAAGGGGAATGCTGAGACCCGGGTAAGGTGTACCCTGGGATCACCTGGAGTTTAACTCCGCAACGCACTCCACTACGGTTATCCGGGTCTCCCTCTCCATCTCCTGGACGCCAGGGAGGAGAGAGCGATCTGGAGTGTCACCAAGGGAAGGAAGGCCGGTCCATCATCGGGCTCCGGGTTAATGAATAGCCGAAGAGCGCCGAGGGGGCACCTCTCTGCACGCTCCTCAGGTCATCACCAACCACGAAACCCGGCAATGGGAGAGCCAAGGGAGGAGGGGAAGGGTGGTCAGATTTCGGGATTGGGTGAATCTCAATTGATGCCGGGTTGGGTACATCTCTGCACATCCATTTTGCTCCACCCTAAATCGTGACGAATGGTTAAGGAAGGAGGGAAAGGGGAAAAGGGTTCTAAGGACCGGAATGATCCTTACATACAAAGGAGAACGCTCTTTCTACATTATTTTCGTTTATTACTTAAGCACTACTTTATTTCTACCCCAGGATACCCTATCCTCACCAAGCTTAGTTATATATCCCCTGTTTACCCCGTTCGTCTTACTCTTCGGGTACGTATATGTGTGTGCGTGTGTGCGTGGCTGTGACGGCCACTACTATTGTTGCGCCTCATCTCTGTGTGCGTGTGCGCTCTGGTTGTGTCTCGGGTGTGTGTGTTGCTGTGGTTGTGTCTTGCGACGACTCGCCGCCATACCAGATAATGGTATGACAAGACGCCTACGTACTAAACCGACCCCCGCACACTTCCCCTCCCCTGCGGTACTCCCACTAGGTTTTACTTCACAGGGGGGATGGCCTAAGGCCTCACCTCGACGCTTCCTTTTGGATCGTCTCAGATCACTTTGAATCTGGACAATGAGCTGTGTTATGACTCTCCAATTAACTTCCTCCTCCAGCATTAACCGAATTAGGCCATCTACTGGAGGAACCATCTGAGCTAATGCCCTATACCTCACACACTGGTAGAGGACATGCTCCGGGTCTTCGTCGAAATTCGGACAGTGCGGACAGACTGGGGTCTCCTCATGTTTGAATTTATGTAAATATTTTCTATACCCTCCATAGCCTGAGAGGAACTAGGTAACGTGGAAGTTTAGTTCCCCTCCTCGCCTATTCAGCCACTCGTCTACTCTAGGGATTAACCTATGCGTCCACCTTCGCTCGGTTGCCGCGTCCCACCTAACTTGCTATCTGCCTATTGCTTTTCTCCTCTCCATCCTATGGATCGCCTCACCTGGTGCACCATTGTTAGTCGTGCGCCAGGCGTATAACTGATGCATTTCCCTAGCCAGAAGATCTATTGGGAGCATACCCGCTAAGCATCGCTAGAGATGGTTCTGAAACCAGAAATTACCCTAAGCGCACTAAGACGGTATGGTGCAGCTAGCTTCCTGCGAATCTGTTGGCTGCAGTCTAAAACTGGAGCCCATATTGGGGCTGCGTATAAGTTAACCACAGCAACACTATTACTGATCTGTGCAACAATAGTTGTAAACATTAGCCACACAACAATGTTGCGAAATAAATAACGCTAGCGTCGCTTCTCAAGAAATTATCAATTCAGCAAAATCGACCACCAACACCAGCGTCGCTGCTCTCAAGGCCAACATCGCTGCCAGCTAGGATAAGAAATGAAAATCACTTGTCAAGCGTCGCTTCTCACGAAATTATCAATCCAGCAAAATCGACCACCAACGCCAGCGTCGCTGATCTCAAAGCCAGCGCCTCTGCCATCAACTACAGCTAGGATAAGAAATGAAAATCATTTGTCAAGCGTCGCTTCTCAGGAAATTATCAACGCCAGCGTCGCTGCTCTCAAAGCCAGCGTCGCTGCCATCAACCATAGCTAACATAAGAAATGAAAATCATTTGTGAATTTAGTCTTAAGAAGAACTTAAATAAAGAAAGTTCAATTTTAAACTTATAAAAAGTCAATTGGCGCCCGAGCAGGGACCTTCGGAAGTAACTCGATTAAGTTCGACCCGGCCAAAATAAAAATGTTTTGGAACATTCCGTTGGCCCACACCATCCTTGGCAAGACTCTTCCGTAAAGGAAGCTAAGGATAAAATCGGCGTATCACAAGTCCTGCAAACGTCGCAGGACACCTACTGCAAAGTGCTCGTCGCAGGATCCCGAGTAAAGTACAAAGAGACATAAAAGGGAGAACATCCGGACGGCCGAGAAGGGTGGACGCATCATCATCAAACAAATAAAACAAAATATGTAAGATAGAAATAAGTGAAACACATAAAATAACGTAAAAGCATAACTAAAAGAAATCACTGCAAAAACCAAAAAGGTACGCAGTATAACTCAACCCAATTTTGCGAATCCCAACTGAGGGACCCTCCAAGATAGAAGGGCAAAACCAGACACTGGTTTTCACAAAAGAAAAACACAATTTAATATAAAAATATTTTGTATAATATCATTCAATGATAAATAAGTGCATAAGTGTATAAGTGTATAAGTATAAGTATAAATGAATGGCTAATCCATATAATTTATTTACACCAGAACTTGTAAACTTAGAAGAACAGAGTAATAACAACCTTAACCCACAGCAACAAAATAGAAACTTACAGAGACAAGTGTTACATCAGGCCAATAGAATTATGGCACAAAACAAAAACCTTACAGTCCTCATTCAGAGGATAATAGCCACAGAACTCCCGGCCTTACTACAACAAAGCCAAAATTCAGGTTTTGATTTTACAAACGTACAGGGTCAAGAAATCTTACCAGAATATCAAAATAACTTAGGGGATTTGGATAAGGTACCAGACATAGTAAAAAGCCTAAAAGAGTTCTCAGGTAATCCAGCCGAATTCAGTTCATGGAAAAAGGGGGTGGACAGAATACTAGCTACTTACGAAAATACCCAAGGCACAGCAAAATATTTCGGTATATTACACACTATACGCAACAAAATCGTAGGTAATGCAGATACTGCATTAGAATCATACAATATTCCGTTAAATTGGACAGCTATTTCTAAGTGTCTTACGTTACATTATGCAGACAAACGAGACTTATCGACACTCGAATACCAAATGACAACAATATTCCAGCATCCTAATCAATCCGTAGAAGAATTCTACCAAGCCGTTTACAAACATTTGTCTTTAATCCTAAATAAGATCGGTTGCATGGAATTAGGCAGAGAAGCAGAACTACTCATGACCAAACTATATAGAGACAAGGCATTAGATACTTTCATACGAGGACTTCGCGGGGACTTGTCTCGTCTTCTTGGTATGAAAGAACCAACTGATCTTCCCTCAGCATTACATTTGTGTTTGAAACTAGAAAATCAAACATTCCGAACTAATCACGCTATCAACAAGGTACCGTAAGCTATATTTAGAAATGCACCCCAAAATCAGAGATCGACAGTCCGACCGACGGAAAACATCGGTAACTTGAGTTTCCAACAAAGGCAACAAAATCCAATGAAAAATGTTCAGCAACATAATCCCTTCACTATACCCAAACAATTTAGTAACTATTCAGGTCGAAATACGAACATGATACCATACCAACCACATCGTACCATAGCACCATACGAACCATATCAACCATACCCATTTCAACCACTACGCCCTACGGCACCTAAACCACAACCACGACCAAAACCTATGGATATCGATAGGAGCATTCAAACAAGACAGGTTAATTACATGAACAAACCACGACCATTCGAAGGAGGCAAAAGGCCACCTCAATCCTTATCGGGAGAAATAAAAAAAACTAAAAACTTCAATATTCAAACTAACACAGAAGAACAGGAAGATACAAATGAACAACAATTAGAATACGAACAAGCTATAGCGGAATATGAGAAGGAAAACAATTATGAAGAGACACTCGAAGAATACGCTGAACGAACTGAAGAAAGTGACAGGGAACAAGAATACGATTATGCTTACCTACATTTTTTTGGCTAAGCAACTCCTCATTACATTATTTCGAATGTAAGTTGGGGAGTGGGCAAGTACTAAAAATATTAATAGATACTGGATCAAATAGAAACTATATCCAATCAAAACACGTTACAAACCCAAAACTAAACGATAAACCATTTAAAGTATGTTCTATAGGGGGTGATACTATTGTTACCCATCACAAAGAAGCTAATTTATTCCATGACCCAGATATAATTATACAATTTTTCTTATTACCCAATATACCAACCTTTAACGCGATATTAGGAAACGACAGTTTGAAAGACATTGGAGCTCTCATTGACCCTAAAGGAAACAGAATGTTTCTCAGGAAAACCAAAATCTACATTCCCTTAAAAGAACAAAAATTTGACGCAGTAAACAACATAATTCCCAGAACAGAACACCTTACAAGTACACAAAAAACAGAGTTGAACGAACTAGTAAAAATTTACCCAAATCTTTTTGCTGACCCAAACGTAAAACTGACCTACACAACAAACGTAAAAGCCGAAATTCGCTTAAATACTGACACACCAGTATACTCTAAATTTTATCAATACCAAATGGCAATGAAAGACGAAATTGAAAGACAAGTTAAAGAACTTTTAGATGATGGTATAATACGTCCATCTCGATCCCCATACAACTCACCTGCATGGCTCGTTCCAAAAAAATTAGATGCCTCCAACATACCGAAACATAGAATGGTAATTGATTACAGGAAGTTAAATAGCGTAACAATTGCAGATAGATACCCTATACCAGACATCAACGGAGTACTAGCACAGTTAGGAAATAATAAAATGTTTTCCGTTTTGGATCTTAAAAGTGGGTTCCATCAAATCAAATTAAAAGAAGAAGATATAGAGAAAACAGCATTCTCCGTAAACAATGGTAAATACGAATTTACCAGACTTCCGTTTGGATTGAAAAATGCACCTGCAATATTTCAACGTGCCCTTGACGACATTCTCAGAGAACACATAGGTAAAATTTGTTACATTTACATTGATGACATAATTGTCTTTAGTAAAGATACAGACTCTCACTGCAAGCATTTAGATACAATTTTCAGAACGCTGAACGCAGCAAATATGAAATGCCAACTAGACAAGTGCGAATTTTTCAAAACTAAAGTAGAATTTTTAGGATTTGTCATCTCAGATAAAGGAATAGAAACAAACCCAGCCAAAGTAGAAGCTATTGCCAATCACCCGTATCCAAAAACTCTTAAACAACTACGATCATTTCTTGGATTGTCAAGTTATTACAGGAGGTTTATAATGGGGTATACCGGACTAGCCAAACCTCTCACTAGGTTATTAAGAGGTGAGGACGGTCGTATTTCAAAAACCGCTTCAGCAAAAAAAACAATCCAACTTAACGACGAAGCCCGTGATGCATTTAAGAAACTGAAAAACGCACTAATATCCGACGATGTAATACTCCATTACCCAGACTTTAACAAAGAATTCGTATTAACAACGGACGCCTCTGACTATGCAATAGGAGCAGTACTTACAAAACGACAGACCAATATCATTCATATCAAGGACGTTAAGCAAAACTGAAGAAAACTATGAAACGGCAAAAAAGGAAATGTTAGCTATTAGTTGGGCCGTAAAATCATTTAATAGTTACCTGTATGGGGGAGCCAAGGTAAAAATTTACACGGACCACGAACCATTGACACATGACTGCAACTGGAAGGGAGGAATAGCAATCAGAAGATGGAAATCCTACTTAGATGAATACAATAAAGAATTGCTCTATAAACCCGGTAAAGAAAATGTAGTTGCAGACGCTTTGTCTAGAACACCTAAGGACAGCGAAATTAATACAATCACAATGACACAGCATAGTGCTCAAACATCCAGTCATGACCTTATCCCTAGAATAGACATGCCAATAAACGTATTCAAAAACCAAATTTTCATCCACAAAGAACAACCAACAGACTACAACAACAATATACCATTTCCAAGTTTTCACAGGCAAATTATCTCACAACCAAATTTTTCTGAAGACAACCTCATTGAAATATTAAAAAAATACCTAAACACCTTCAGTCATTAACGGAATATTTACAACAGAAGATATAATGGGACAAATACAAAAAATTTATCTGCAACACTATAGATCTATTAAAGTCAGATTCACCCAGAGAGAAGTAAAAGATGTAACATCAGAAACAGATCAGGAAGAATTAATTTTAAAAATCCATAACAGAGCTCATAGGAATGCAGAAGAAAACAAAATTCAACTCTCAGAAAATTACTACTTCCCTAAAATGAAAAAGAAAATACAAAAGTTAGTCAAACAATGTCAGGTGTGCAAAGAGGGCAAATATGATAGACACCCACCTAATCCAGAAATTACTAAAACACCAATTCCAGAATATCCAGGACACATAATTCATATCGACATTTACTCAACCGAAAAAAAACTAATCTTGACAGCGATAGACAAATTTTCGAAGTTAGCACAGGCAAGAATAATAAAATCAAAATCGATAGAAGATATAAAAATACCTTTACATGATATATTATTCTATTACGGAGTACCAAAATACATTGTAATGGACAACGAAAAATCTTTTAATTCGGCAACAATCACCTTCATGATGAAGGATCAATTAGGCATTCAAATTTTTACAGCCCCTCCTTACAAAAGCACTGTCAATGGACAGATCGAACGATTCCATTCCACTCTCTCTGAGATCATGAGATGTCTAAAAAGTAATCAAGTACACCGGTCATTTGACGAACTCTTAAACAGAGCTATTTACGAATACAATTACTCAATACACTCCGTGACAAATAAACGACCTTTAGAAGTATTCTTTGGCAGAAACGTAACTACTGACCCAGAACAGTATGAAAAAAGTAGACAAGACAATATAGACAAACTCAAACAAAAACAAATAACCGACTTACAAACGCACAACAAAGGAAAAAACGAAATAAAGACATACTTACCAGGACAAATAATATTCGTAAAACAAAATACTAGGCTCGGCTCTAAATTATCACCACGATATAAAAAAGAAATTGTAAAAGAAAACAAACATACAACTATTGTTACAAAAGAAGGTCGAGTTGTTCATAAAAGCAATATTAAGTCCGATACCACATAAAAAAACTAAATATAAAATATGCTATTCAATGGGCAAAACTCACTGTAATAAACACCTTAACGATAAAAAGCAAAGAAGTCCCTAAAACACTTAATAACGAAGCCGATACAAATATAACACCTGCTTGAGGACAAACAGGATTTTATGGTGGGAGAGTTAACCACAGCAACACTATTACTGATCTGTGCAACAATAGTTGTAAACATTAGCCACACAACAATGTTGCGAAATAAATAACGCTAGCGTCGCTTCTCAAGAAATTATCAATTCAGCAAAATCGACCACCAGCACCAGCGTCGCTGCTCTCAAGGCCAACATCGCTGCCAGCTAGGACAAGAAATGAAAATCACTTGTCAAGTGTCGCTTCTCACGAAATTATCAATCCAGCAAAATCGACCACCAACGCCAGCGTCGCTGATCTCAAAGCCAGCGCCTCTGCCATCAACTACAGCTAGGATAAGAAATGAAAATCATTTGTAAAGCGTCGCTTCTCAGGAAATTATCAACGCCAGCGTCGCTGCTCTCAAAGCCAGCGTCGCTGCCATCAACCAAAGCTAACATAAGAAATGAAAATCATTTGTGAATTTAGTCTTAAGAAGAACTTAAATAAAGAAAGTTCAATTTTAAACTTATAAAAAGTTAATTTATACCAGGACTGAGGCTACTACTCTTGCCATGAGCACTCGCCTTCCTGCCTTGCATCCCCCGACGTTGGGCACCATTCGGGAGAGAGCTGCCTGCATCTTTGATGCCTTCCTACTCACATACACAATGTGCTGTCCAAAACTAAGCCTGTTATCTATGAGGACTCCTAAGTACCTAATTGAGTCCTTCGACCTAATCGTCGCTTCTCCCACCCGTATGGTCATGAATTCTACTTTCTTCCTACTTGTGATAAGCACCGCCTCTGTCTTATGTCCGGCCAGCTCTAAGCCGGCGTTCTGCATCCACTCACTAATTATCTTAATGGCTTCATTGGCAGCCGTTTCGACATCTGTTAGTTGCTATGTCGACTACTGCTTTGATAGCATCTACTGTAGAGTGCGCTTTTCGGAAACCATATTGAGCTTCGGAAACTGCCTCTCTTAACTCTGCTAAGTTCCCAAGTCGGCTATAAATTATCTCTCCAGCACCTTCCCGGCCGTATCGAGGAGGCAGATTCGCCTGTAGGCTGAAGGGTCATCGATCGGCTTGTCCGCTTTTGGGATGAGGATAAGGTGCTGGCATTTCCATACGGATGGAAAAACCCCCTCTTCTAAACATTTGTTGTACGTGTCGATAAAAATATTTCCTTGTAGTGACATCGCCAGCTTAAGGGCCCTATTTGGGATGCCGTTTGGGCCAGGGGTCTTTTTGTCTCCTATGCGTCTTATTGCTATCGCTAGCTCATCAGAAGTAACGGGTGGAACATTCTCAAAATAGGATGGTGGTTCGCCACTTTTCTGTGAGGACTTTGGGGGAACAGGGCACTGACAATAGTGCTGAGGGCGTCTGGGCATGATACCCGAGGCGCGAATGGACTCCTTATCTTTTTTGTGACTACTTTATATGCGGTGCCCCAGGGGTTAACATCAGCATCGTCACATATTTGACGGAAGCATTCAGCCTTGCTTCTTTTTATGCTGTGTTTTAGGGCCCGCAGATCTTTGACCGTGAGGGCAAAAATGGTAGGCCTCGAGATCTTTGGGATCGCCTTCTTGCTCTGAGGCAGGCTTTCCGGATCTGACTGATCTCATCGTTCCACCAGTAGCAGGGTGCTCCCCACCTGCTTTGTGCACGCCTTGGCATTGAAGCATCACATGCGCTTACTAGATCTCTGGCAAGCTGCTTGGCCATGTCATTGGCAGACGATCTATTCCACTTGCTGTGGCTAAGACTGACTGCGAAACTATGCTCATTAAAAAGATTATCCCTCCATTTAGGACAGTTGTTTTTGGTCACCCCTGGTTCATTGCTCTTCCACTAGCAATTTCGAGGTGGATTGCCATGTGGTCACTGAAGGTGAACTCCACACCGACTCTCCACGAAGTATTCCTATAGATTGAGCTGCTGACAAAGGTGAGGTCTATGATTGATCCTCTCCCAGCCTTACAATACGTGAGGAGTTTACCATTGTTGGTAAGTGCAACGTCAAGTGACGAATACACGTCAAAGAGACAGGTCCCCCTGGCATTTGTAATCCTATTTCCCCATTCAACCGCCCAGGCATTGAAGTCGCCGGCTATGATGAGGGGAGCTCTACTACTTGCATCTTCCGCAATTTCCTCCACCATGTTTTGGAACTGATACAGTTCCCAGCTTGGTGGTGCGTTGCAGCTGTATACGGTAATCCCGTGTACTTTTGCCCTGACATCCCCCACGCGGCTATTATCTATTTTGCGAGGTGGGGCTCGCAGAGACCATATGGCAGCCTTACAATTACTACCCCCTACCCACCCGCTATCTCTAACAGGCTTGTAGGGCTCGCAGATTATAGCAACATCAGTATTTTTCTCTCTCACTGACTGCATCAGAAGATCGTGTGCAGCCGCGCAGTGGTTGAGGTTTAATTGGATGTACTTCATTTTCTTTAGGAAAGTGCGCTCCTGAAAAGAGGGCACCTTCCACTGCCTGCGATGTGCTTCGCATCCAAACTTTTTTCCCTACAGAAGATTCAGTTTGGTTCCTTCTGGCAGTCCCTTGCTAGGTGGCCATCAGTTCCGCACCGCCGACACAATTTGGATCGATCTACCTCGCTCCTACACTGCTTCGCTCGATGTCCGAATTCGAGGCACCTATAGCACTTGGTAGTGGGTATACGCTCCCAAAGTCTGGAGTTAACCCAGACCAACCGTAGTCTACCTACTGATTGGTTGGGTACCGCCGTAGGCAGTACGAAGGTGTACATCCTCCAGCGCTATATCTACTATTTGAAGCTGCTCTTTGAGGGCTTCGAGAATGTCCTCTTTGGACGTTACCTCGTCTAGGTCCCTACACTCTATTATGCCCCTATGGGAGATTCAGTGGACTTCCACCTGGTCGCCCATGGCTTCTCCCCTCTCCTGACTGGTTTAGCTGGAGCAAGAGCTCCCCTTTTTGGGTTTTTCTTACTCTGGCTACCGCCTGCCCTAAGCCCTTAAGCTTTTCGTCTGCCTTGACTTTCCTCAAGATCTCTGAGGAGCTCTCTTTGCTTTTCGCCATTATAACAATCGCGTCCGGCCTAGCCTGCTCAGAGAGCACCCTCTGGTTCTTCTCCCGGATGTTTTTGCCCTTTTTTCCCACCTTCTTCCAGGCATTATCCGCCTGATTCGGGGGTGGGTGAGGCCTGGATGGTAGGCCGACATAGGCCTGCGTGTCCGGCGGACCCTTGCAGCGCTTCGTTTCGCACCTACATCCTGCTTCCTGTTGGGATCAGCCACTGTTCTGAACAGTGGTGAAGTCTGTGACGCCTGGTGCGCCCTCACAGTGGCCTTGGCCCAGTCGTCGTGTAACTGAATAGCTACCAACTCGTACAAGGCCTTGATGCTTTCGATGCACTCCCGCATGGGAGTATGGATGGATCGACGCTTGTACCCGTCCTTCATCTCCACTAGCAATGCAATCTGCTTACCAAGATCACACAGAGAGGAGCTGCTCTGGGGGATCGTCGGCTGAGTCTGCAGTGCAACTGCCGCCTTCTGTGGTAGTGTCTTCTCTACTGGAGACCTAACAATTGCGGACTTCATTTGAGCCTTCGCTCGAGGTGTTTTGTATAAAATTCATATCTATTGGGTCCCAGTCGCGACACGATCTCATGGTTGTCTGTGCAAGCTGTGAGGCCATGCGAAGGGTTGACACCCGCCCTTATGGGGTCGGGTGTGCAGTGCCGGATTCGCGTTAGTCAGGAGTGTGTCATCTGAGCCTGTACCACCAACTAAATGGTGACTGACCTACGAGCGTTCTTGTAGACTTGCTAGGTTTTAGCGGGACGGAGGCGGGTACAGCATTAGTGTTAGAATACTGTACCACGTCGGCCCAGGGGTCGTCAATTCATTAAGGGAGCGTCCAGTGGTCAATCCCTGAGACATACTGGGATTTGTCTCAGTCGCCTTCTCGTGTTTATTGGATGCCCACGGGTGTGAGGATCCGATCCGGGGGATACCTGGCTAGTTGCCGGAGATCACGAGCTGCCTTTCCTACTTTAGAGAGGAATCAAGCTGACCATTGCCAAGTTAATGGTAGTGTCACCCGGCCCACCGGGCTCTTCTCTGAGTAGGCATCCCCGTGTCGTTTAGTCGCTTCTTACGACAAGCCATGACTTCCTGTGGTAGTATTCGTAAGATCGCGCACCACACGGGAGTGGGTCGCCTTCTCGTGTTTCCTAGGCAACCACGGTTGTGGAGTTCCTATCCGGGGGATACCTGGCTTGGTGCCGGAGGTCACAAGCTGCTTTAACTGTCTCGGAAAGGAATCGGGCTGACCATTGCAAGGTTAATGCACATCTCTCCTCCGAGCAGAACATCCCCGTGCCATATAGTCGCCTTTTACGGCAAGCTATGGCCTGCTGTGTTGGTATTCGGCAGGCCGCTCACCACTTGGTGTACGTGTGTGTGTGCGTGGCTATGACGGCCGCTGCTGTTGTTGCGCCTCATCTGTGTGTGTGCGCGCTGCGGCTGTGTCCTGGGTGTGTGTGTTGCTGTGGTTGTGCCTTGGGTGTGTGTGTGCGTGTGTGTTTATTGCAGTGGTTGTGCCTCGTGTGTGGGTGTGTGCGTGTGTGTTTATTGCAGTGGTTGTGCCTCGTGTGTGGGTGTGTGCGCGACTGTTGTAGTGCACCGGGTGTGAGGGTGTGTGTTGCAGTCGCGGTGGCACGTGGCAGTGCTCTGTGGTTGTTGCTATTGTTGTTGTTTTATTATTTATCATTTATTATTTTAAGTTATTGTGTAATGTTAATTTGTAATATTATCTGACTTTATTTTAATGTGTTGTTTTGTGCCAGTGTCGTAGTATGATATTTTAGGATTTTATTCTATTGTTATTGGTATTGTTTTCAATATTTATTATTTAAAATTATTACATCATTTTAATTTGTAATTTAACTTGATCTTCAACGTGTTATGTTGTGCCGTTGTTATCCTCGTAGTCCCAGTCCATGAGGCAACTCCCATTTGCCTTTTTTCTAATTAGCATCGCGACCTAATGCTAATACGACTCACCAGCTCGTCTTATTGCTGGACCCATAGATAAGAGCGCATGCTCTCTTTGTTGTTATTGCGCGCATGTGTAAGCTGCCCTTTTCGTTCGCTTGCTTATTTATTGTTCGTAATGTCCGTGTGTAAGTCACAACAGCAAGCGCGCATGCATAAGCTTATCTTGCATATAATCTCGCTCTCTCGCTGTTGTTGTTGAACAGTGAGCGCGAATGCGTAAGCTTATCTGCATTTGATCTCGCTCTCTCACTGTTGGACAGTGAGCGCGTGTGCATTAGCTTATCTGCATTTAATCTCGCTCTGCCAGTGTTGGACAATGAGTGCGTATGCATAAGCTTATGTTGCATTCTATTGGTTCAACTTTTAAGATGAGCTTTTCAGTATTCGTGGGCAGCCGTTGCTTATCTCTGCTCGAAGCGGCCGAGTGCTCCCCCGATAGCAGGTTTCCCGCTGCTTGCCCTGAAGCGGGTACCTTGTTTTAAGCTAACTTTACTACTAAATGTAAAAATAATAATTCTAAAAGGCCGTTTCCATGCCCTTTGTATTTAGTTTATGTAAGGAGGATTTGACTCCTTACACCTCCTTCTGACCTGCGGGTACGTGACAAGACCCGTGATAGCTTTCCCTCTTTCCCTCCCTTTAGCATTTCTATATCTGTTACCTCTCTTTGACCTATCGTGCTTGGTGGAGTTACAAATGTTCTACTTTGTCTTAACCTCTAACTTATGATGCTAATTCTTACGGTTAGATGTCCACCGAGACATTGGCCTCGGTGGTGCAGCTTACTTGGGTTCTCCTTTCGGGGTGGGACGTTAGTGTCTTCTTTTTCGTCTGGTCATCCCTCTTGCGGTACCTGCAACGTTGGCATCAAAATCGTGGCCCGAAGTAATTGCATCAGTTAATGGAGGTGTTTCTGGCGATGGCATTGTTGACCCTTTGACTCCTCTGGTAGCTCAACATCCCCATCTTCATCTGAGTAGTTTTCCTCGTCAAGTGGATAGACCTGGAACATGATATTTTGCGAGAATAGCTTGGATGACCAATCTGCAACTTTGCTGTTCAGCTCATCGTCTTCGTCTTCAATTATTATTATGTCGTCCGGGGCAAATTGTGTAGCTACCTCGGTCTTCATATTGCTCGGAGGATGAAAATCATCTTTATCAAAAATCCCCGATTCGTCATCGCTAAGGAACACGCCACCTAAACGTGCGAGAGGCCATGGTCAGACACCGCTGACAAATGGCTGAGCTTGGTAAGCTCTTAGATGATATAAAGCACGGAAAAGTCCAGCAGTCCGACATGTGAACCAGAGCATGAAGGACTCACTGGCAAAAATGAAGGGCCTACAAAAGGCGATAAGTGAACACCTCCGTGGAACTGCGGCAGCAGTTTGTCCAAGGTGTAACCATACCGCAGGAGATAAGGAGAACCAACCGCATTCACCGGTAAAAAGGCCCTCAAACGGCTGGACCGGCGTGGAAAAGTTCTCGCTGGTGACTCCCGCAGTTAGTTACTGCGAAGCGGCTAAATGCCAACCGAACAAGTCGCAACGAGCTGAGCGAACAAACAACGGATGTAGAAAAAGACGCTGCAAAAATAAGCCCTGCTGCATACTTTGCGCGAAACAAGATGGACAATCCACGGCACACCACACCCTAAGCAAGGCGTGCCCTCAATACAGGAAGACTTCCAACAGTGGTCAAAATTAAGTTTTTGCAACTTAACCCAAACCATTGCAGAGCTGCCCAAGACCTCCTCGGGCAAACCATAGGCGAAATTGGAATCAATTTTGCCATCCTAAGCGAACCGTACCAGAGCAAAAACAGAGACGGTGCTGGGTCGAGAACCCGAGTTTAGGAGCGGCAATTTGGAACTGTGGACAACCTGCGCTACAGCTCATTGACATCGCATACGACAGCGGATACGTAAGGGCATAGTGGAACGGGACATACGTCTACAGTTGCTACATCGCCCCCAGTATCTCAACTGAGGACTTCGCCACGAAAGTTAGCGACATTGTGGAAGATGCCAGGGGCCGCTCCCCAGTCATCATAGCTGGAGATTTCAACGCATGGGCTGTTGAGTGGGGGAGCACCCGGACAACACCCAAGGGGAGGATACTGCTCGAAAGCCTGTCGACGCTGAATGTCTCGCTGCTCAACGTCGGCACCGAGCATACCTACTGCAAAGCGGGAAGATGTTCGATCATCGACGTCACATTCGCAGGCCCAGCCCTGGCACGCGAAGCGTCTTGGCAGGTATCCAATAAATATACCCACAGCGACCACCTGGCTATAGTGTGCACGGTGGGGTTGCCACCGCAACGTATGCAACAACCCAACCTCGCACGATGCTTCCAAAAGAGGCTTAATGAGGAAGCCCTGAGGGTGTCCATCACTAATATCCCAGCTGTGACCAGCGCGGATGCTGATTCTTTCGCCAACAACGTTGCCCAAGCACTCAGCAACGTATGTGACGCTTCGATGCCGCGAAGGAACACAGGCCACAACAGGCGAAAACCGGCCTACTGGTGGAATGCGGATATCGCTACGGCCCGGTTGGAGTGCAAACGTGCACGGCGCCTGGTGAAGCGAAGTCGTGGCAGACCCTGCTCTGTGCAACAGTTGCAGGATTTACGTGCCAAGAGAGTCGTGTTGTCAAAGACGATCAAGCGCAGCAAAAACCGCTGTTGGAGGGACCTTTGCGACGAGGCCGAGTCTCAGCCCTTTGGGCTGGCATATAAAGTCGTAATGGGCAAGCTGTGTTGACGTCTGATGCTAGTCGATCAAGTAAAACTCACTACTATTGTCGAAGCGCTATTCCCGGAGCAGCCACCAGTACCGTTTCCATGGGTCACTTCCGGAGAAGATGCCAAGTATACGGACACTAGAGAGATCAGTGAGGAAGCATCTCGCATTAAAGCTGGTAAAGCGCCAGGCCCAGACGGAGTTCCATCGCGTGTGGTGAGGACGTTTGCCACCATGCAGCCTGCAATACTCGGTGATCTCTATAACGTCTGCATAGAGAGATGAGTATTTCCGTGGAGATGGAAACTACAGAAGCTTGTCCTACTGCCCCACAGCAGCCAGCCCCCGAAGACCCATCGGCATACAGACCACTCTGTATGCTTGATGTGACCGGCAAGCTGTTTGAGCGGATCATCTCCAAAAGGCAAGGAATCTCCAACTGGCAATACGGCTTCCGAAAAAAAAAGAGTACACTAGACGCCATCAACACGGTGGTTGACATCGCCAAAAAGGCCATAGAAGGGTCGCGTTGGAAAGGTGGCTCAAAGCAGTACTGTCTCGGCACGACGCTTGATGTCAGGAACGCATTTAACTCGGTAAACTGGCGATCAATAGTCAACGCTCTGTCTCTGGGAATATCAGAATACCTCACAAGTCTGATCTGCAGCTATTTTACGGATAGGTTCCTCTTATTCGATACCTCAGGTGAACGACGCAGGCACAGGATCACTGACGGTGTCCCCCAAGGCTCCGTCTTGGGCCCAGTGCTGTGGAACGTAATGTTATACGCAGTACTGAGACTAAACACTCCGCAGAGAACTCGCATAGTGGGTTTTGACGACATTGCGGTTGTCACTGTTGCAAAAGAGTTGGCGGACGTGGAGGAAAAACTAATGCAACAGTCCAGCAAGTAGTAAAATGGCTCCATAGGAACTCGCTCTCCTTAGCTGCGCACAAAACAGAAGCGGTGCTTATCAGCGACCATCCTGGTTGGAGGGTGCGCAATCACCTCGCAGCCTGTGCTGTTATACCTTGGCGTTAAATTGGACCACCGACTTTCATTCAAGCAACATCTTGAATACTCGGCAGGAAAAGCCGACAAAGCAACGACTGCACTCTCTGGACTAATGGCGAATATCGGAGGACCTCACCAACGGAGTTGCTGGCTTATTATGCACGTAGTGAGATCTATAATAATGATGAGAATCATCAGCACGCCGTATTGTAACTGACGGTAATACCTAAAATCCTTCTTTGAAGCTGGCAATGCCGGTGATCCTGTCCAAAAATATACCTGAAATAGATGTATTATAATAAAATTTGCTGTCCGCGTATCAAATGCAACATACCAAATCTTGACGTTCTAATGTGTTCATTTTTTCTACAATACTCCAAAACCACCTTTTGAATTTTAAAAGTTTGTCAGGTCCTTCGCTTGATTCGTCATTAAAAGTAGTATATGAAATTAATGTTGAAACATTAATATCACCAACACCATTCAAGAGCAAACGTAAATCTTCAGCAGTTAAGCTCTTCATGCTGTTGTCTGGCACTCTTGTAACACCTGAGTAGCTAGCCACCTACAATGGTGAAAATGGAGTTCCTATCTATTTGACGTTGCTTGGCGCCGTCTTTGATACATCCCGCGGCGTAAAACATTATGGATCCGGATGCAGATACAACTACTTTATTGGACGCGATGCATCTGTAAGCGGCGAACTTGAGAACTTTGATCCACTGACTGCGGATGATATGCTAGAACAACAACCCAACGACTTAATCGAGCTCGCCAAGTGGCAGAAGTTTTACAAAAAGGAGTATACATACAAGGGTAAGGATATTGGAAGTTTCTATAACGAACAATGTGGCCAGCTACCATGAAAAATATCTTGCATTTCTGGAGCAAGCGCCAAAAAAGCCAAGGCGGAAATCGACGAGTTGCATAATAAATATCCTGGCTGCAATATTGAGTGGTCCGGGGCGAAGGGAGTCGAGTCTTGTGCACACCAACAACAACTTAACCACGTTTATTATAAATAAATTAATATTTAAAGTGCGTAAGTTACAATTGTGTTTTGTTTTAAGCAGTGGCACCAAATCACCTCTGCTAAGTTTGTTTTGTCTAGTTAACAGATCTGAATTGATCAGTGCAAACTGGTGCAAGTGCATTTTAAAACGAAGTCTAGACGACAGACCGGAATTGATAATTCTAAAAAAAGTAAATTGTAATCTGTAGAACTTTTTTTTAAATACAAAGTACAGCGTTGTATTTAGGTTTTTGTATAACGGTAGATTTATTACCTGGTTGATATACATATTTAAGGGCATCTTATTACATGATCTACATTAAAGTAAATGTAATAAAAAATGAAAACTTTGCCTAACTCCTTACTACATGTTAATCTTTGTTCTTGTTAACATTTCCTTAGTGATTTGTATCCAGTCAAACTGTATCCAGGAATGACCTCCTATTTTCTCTCCAAAAATGTTTTCTTAAAACAGAGTTATCGCTATATTTATAATGAAAAATCCAACATTTAGGATTTGATATGCTTATAAATATGGTTGACTACAACCGTGACATATATGAAATTTCTCACATTCAAAACTAATTAGTTGTATGGCATTATTACATAACAAGAAATTGTTAGTTATTTGCTCAAACGAATCCAAAATTTTTGGATTTAATTGCCAAAAGCATTTTACTACGTAAAATTGACTTGCTGGAATCAAGAGCAACATACCAAATCTTGACGTTCTAATGTGTTCATTTTTCCTACAATACTCCAAAACCACCTTTTAAATTTTAAAAGTTTGTCAGGTCCTTCGCTTGATTCGTCATTAAAAGTACTATATGAAATTAATGTTGAAACATTAATATCACCAACACCATTCAAGACCAAACGTAAATCTTCAGCAGTTAAGCTGTTCATGCAGTTTTTTTGTTCAGAAATGCCATAAAATTAAGAATTTTTTTATATATATTACCTCCAGAGCCTTTTCCTGTGATTTTATAAGTCTATACTCAGTATATCCTTTTATTTATTCGAAAATGTTACTTCACGTTACGGGAACTTCTCGTCCGCCTGGGATTAATTCACGATTACCGCAGCCTTCTTCTTTCATCAAATCGATTCTAAAGCCCGCAAATGACAACATTATTTTGTTAAAGAACAGGCTGCAGAAAAATTCACACTTACACAAAACATAACTCCATTCGGTTGATGTTTTCTTCACCTTCTTTTGTTTGGACGTTTTGAATAATTTGTCTAAATGATTCATACAACGCTGGATCAAAAAATGCCAAGCCATGAAACTTAATTTTTCGACTAAGCATATATTTCAATACATCTCTTTGAAGAAAAAGCGGGAGTAGCTTATTTTGCAGAAGACAAAGACCAATCAGTCTATTTAAGAGATATTATTCAGAGTTTTAATAATATTTTAAAATGTTTAGACGCAACGTTTACCTGCCAATATTTCTAAATGCGTTAATACGTTCAAACGACGCAAGCCCTTGTCTTGGAGTATAAAAGCCGCGTTTGCCAGGAGAGTAATATAATGGTTCATTGTCGTCTTCAATCGGTTCAACAAGTGTCGCAGATGGCAATTTTTTTTGTTGATTTTGTACGTTTATATCCGGTTTTTGCTTAAAAGTGATTATCTCAACGGCTTCGTTAACTTTTTGTCTTAGTGTTTTGTCTGAGGACAAGACCGATAAAAGTTGAGGAGTTGGTATTTCCAAAAGCATACCTGTTATTTTCGCTGCGTGCGACGAGTTTATTGAGTGAATCTAGTAAACGAATGGGGTTTAATATTTAAAACTTGTATTGTAAGACCATTGATTAACCTTGGGATAGAGACGCTCTCCAAGTTGTTGTAGGTGAACAGACAAATGATCATTTGAAGTCTCTGCTGTAGTATTATCTAAATGTACGTTTAATTTAAAATCGTATATGAGACTACAATGCATAATTAAATGAGAAAAATTGTACATTCTTACCTGCCGCTGAAGATGGCGTGTATGGCCTAGCATCGACATTTAATACCTTTCGTTCTCGAGCTGTGCGCCATAATATTTTGCTGCCTGTACCGCGTCTCTGTAATGTAGGTGTATCGCGACTAGAACTGGACTCGGTTCTGCTAGAAAATGGTACTCCGTATTTACTATGCGTACCACCCACCTGTACAGAATCAACATTTGGGATTTTTGCACTTGCTAACAGTTTTCTGAAATGGAAGTACAAAAACTGCGCGCCACGCCTGACCCTTCGCCAGGTTCATCTTTAAATGTTACTTTAACTCTGTTGAATGTTATGGGCGGCTGAGCTCGACGATTTTGAGTACCAAATTGAGCATTTAGTTCTTTGAAAGTTTGGATAATTAAACTGTCACGGTTTCGTTCAAGTTTACAGAGCACCAAATCCCGCTGTTGTCCATTACGAAGCTTTTCCATATGCCGCCTGAAGCGCATTTCCTTAACGGGGAAGCCTCTCAATTCGGGCAACACAGAGCCGTGTTCCATACCAACATCATCCATAAAAACACGTCCGAACAGATCAAGTGCTAGTTTCCACCGACTTAACAGAAAATTCCATGACGGCAACTCTGAAGTGCTGGTCTTGTAGAATAAAGAACCACGAATGGGAAGCGTAAATGTGTGGCTTGGCGCATTTTCACGACTATTATCACATTTACTTTGGTGTGTGATTTGCGTTGTGGTGGCTGAAGTATTCTTGCATTCGAGTGAGCTGCTGGCATCAGATTCTATCTTAATATTAGTTGCTCCAGCTCTTACAATAACACTGCGAACTGCAGATTGAGAGCCCAGTAATGGCATTATCTCATCCGTGCGAGATTGGATTTTATTTGGCGCAATAATTACTTCTGGGCGAGTAGCAAACAAAAGATCAGTCGCTCTACTGGTTCCTGCCATATCATCAGTCATATGAATATCACCCAAATCTTTTTTAGTCTGAACAAGTTGGTTACCTAATAAATACAAATTTTCATTAAAGATTAATTAATCTAAATTTGACTATCTATTTAACTACCAATAACAATTTTATTTGAATACTACCGCAACTACCGGGAAAATCGTCATACGTACAAGAAAATTCTTCTTGCAGTTTTGCAAATTTCACTGTGTCGCCACGGCCGTCAACCCCAACCAGCAAAATATTAGTTATTGTGTATTGTAATTATTAATTGTTTAATATATTCTCTATTCATTAATTGCCGTTGGTATTACGATTTTATCAATAAATACTTATGCCAGAATCTATTGTATTGAAAGTGTGTAAATACTTGATTTTTAATAGTCTGCGGGCTGCGATATAAAATTTTAAAGTTTAAAATGAAATCGATTGGTTCATGCGGACGAGCGGTCAGGGCTAAATAGAATTAGATATTGATACTAACTATAAACATACATGTTATGAGTTCGGTAAATGACTTCCTACATATAGCCCCCATATTTTTATGGTTTAATAGTATAAAAAGACGACATTATATATTAGAAAAATTACACACCTTTATATAACTGAGTATCGTCCAAGCACTGTTTTTTCTTAATTTGAACGTAAAGATTACAGTCTTCAGTTTCGTTGTCTTTCTTTTCTGACAGGTCTCTACTCATCTCTTTTTCCTTTGACTACTGCGGTACATCAGTCTCATTAGCATGGTCATCTATTTTGATAAAATTTGAAAAACCAAACCTACTAGGAGGTTGGTTAATAAACTCCTGGTGGGTAACTACTTACTTTTGGCGACGGTTTTTACATTAGAAAGTGCAATGGATGATTGGCAAAGTTCCTGCCGTTTTGAGTTTGGTTGCAGCAAGTGCGGTTTGTCAGATAGTGGTATGGCCATGTCAAGAGGTAGATCAAACCCGGTGCCAAACATCCCAAACTCAGGGTTGAATCCGATCTAGTAAAGAATGCATATTTTCGCGCGTTTAAATTTGAAGAAGGGCTGGCAGGGTACTGTTTGTCGGTATTTGCATCCTCGATGTTACTCAGTTCATCATCGGTATCGTAATTTTCGAGAGAGTTGTTCACACGACCAGATATAGAATCGTTTTTATCATAAAAACTATTATCATTGCGTATATAATAGACAAATGCATCAAGTACGTAGGCAATGTGCCGTAGTGCAGTAATATCCATTACTGGCAACGCATCCCTATGTTCCAATGTGTGTTCACGCATTAAAGAAAGGCATTATGTGAGGAAGTCTCGTCGAGAGCTTGATCCTAACAATTAAATTTTTTTTTATTTTTTCCTGGTATGGTCCAGTTAATCTGGCCATTAACGCTCATTGCTGTAGAAGTTCAATTGAAGTTTGGCTTGTAGTAGCTTGTGTACTGAGGTTCAGTGGGTGCAACGGGTGAGTTGGATCTGTGTAGTTCGTTAAATAAGCACCGAATTTCAGCTGCGCCTCGGTTCCATCCATTACTGTACACATCCAGTCCCATGTTGATTTCAAACGCTTTTCAACAAAAGCCTTTTACGAAAAAATATTTACAAATTATTAAAATGTTCATATGGACAATTTCTTAATTTCTATGCTCACTTGGACTGCAATAGCTTCTTCCATGTGTATTTTTAATGATGTTTCAATGTCATTCATCATGTTATATGACATAATACCTAAGAGCTCTGATATTTGGCGAACAGTGATTCCAAAAGCTCGACCTAAGTTGCTAGCTGTGGTTGCCATTGTGTGGGTTTCGATAGATGGTGTATTAACTGCAGTACTGGTTGGCACAGTGGATCGACGTAATGCCATGGGATCAATAAAAACTAAGTTAGAGCCCGTTGGGACACGAACAGAAGATAGACTGTTATCGCGGCTTCTTATTTCCCATCGCATTGTTTGTGGGGTGAGATCAATACGTGAGTTAGAATTAATGTAGCGACGCTCAAGCTTTTTCAGTCGCAGACTTATTAGACATCCAACTTAGCTCGTAAAACAATTGGTTAGCAATTAGCCACACATGTGCAGTAATCATACAATCCCTGCGTCGCGCTGAAAGACAGCGCAATCTAAATTCAGACTCTAGAAGAGTTTCTACAAAAGGCGAAAAGTGAGCACCTCCGCGGAACTGCGGCAGCAGTTTGTCCAAGGTGTAACCATACCACAGGAGATAAGGAGAGCCAACCGCGTTCACTGGTAAAAAGGCCCTCAAACGGCTGGACCGGCGTGGAAAAGTCCTCGCTGGTGACTCCCGCAGTGAGTTACTGCGAAGCGGCTAAAAGCCAACCGAACAAATCGCAACGAGGGAGAGCGAACAAACAACGAATGTAGAAAAGGATGCTTAAACGGAAGAACACGCCCTTGAAACCAAACAGCCAGCAGAGTGATCTTGTCGGACAAGATTTCCAGGTGCCCATCCCGGCACTGGAGCCAACTGGGAAGCGGATATCCTAACTGCAGCAGAAATGGCAAAAGGTCAAGCACAAACCCAATCCAGAACGACGCAAGCAGCGACCCGATGCTGTAATGATCAAGTGTGCTAATCCTGCGGACTACGCCAAAGTGCCTTTGCTAGTCCAGACAAATAGCGCACTACAGCAGTACAAGGAGAGCGTGTGCGGTGTGCGCCGAACGGCAGCAGGAGAACTACTGCTTAGAATGCGCAGCTCATCAAACGGTGCCACGATCAAGCTGCAACGTGCCGCCCAAGAATTGTTGGGTGACCAAGCGGAGGTAAAGACAATCATGGAGAAGATGGTGGTTCAGGTAAGAGATATACCCGAGTGGATGTCAACCGAGGAAGTCTTACAGGCTGTCTTCACAATTACTGATGGAGATCTGCCTGCCGAAGCCGTCCCGAAGCTGCGCGAGGGATATAGAGGCACCCTGGTAGCCACTGTGATCCTCCAAAAGTACCTGGGCAATACACTTCTCTCAGCAGGAAGTGTACGAGTAGGATGGGCAGTGTGCAGGATCCGCAGTAGGGTGGAACCTACACGTTGCTACAAGTGCCTCGAGTTCGGCCACAAAGTAGCCAGATGCAGAAGCAAGGTTGATGCGTCAAAAAAATGCTTTTTATGCGGAGAAGATGGCCATGCCTCCAAAGACTGAAAAAAACGCCCTGCTGCATACTTTACGCGAAACAAGGTGGACAATCCACTGCACATCACACCCTAAGCAAGGCGTGCCCTCAATACAGGAAGACTTCCAACAGTGGTAAAAATTAAGTTTTTGCAACTTAACCTAAACCATTGCAGAGCTGCCCAAGACCTCCTCGGGCAAACCATAGGCGAAAATGGAATCAATCTTGCCATCCTAAGCGAACCGTACCAGAGCAAAAACAGAGACGGTGCTGGGTCGAGAACCCGAGTTTAGGAGCGGCAATTTGGAACTGTGGACAACCTGCGCTACAGCTCATTGACATCGCATACGACAGCGGATACGTAAGGGCATAGTGGAACGGGACATACGTCTACAGTTGCTACATCGCCCCCAGTATCTCAACTGAAGACTTCGCCACGAAAGTTAGCGACATTGTGGAAGATGCCAGGGACTGCTCCCCAGTCATCATAGCTGGAGATTTCAACGCATGGGCTGTTGAGTGGGGGAGCACCCGGACAACACCCAAGGGGAGGATACTGCTCGAAAGCCTGTAGACGCTGAATGTCTCGCTGCTCAACGTCGGCACCGAGCATACTTACTGCAAAACGGGAAGATGTTCGATCATCGACGTCACATTCGCAGGCCCAGCCCTGGCACGCGAAGCGTCTTGGCAGGTATCCAATATAAATATACCCACAGCGACCACCTGGCTATAGTGTGCACGGTGGGGTTGCCACCGCAACGTATGCAACAACCCAACCTCACACGATGCTTCCAAAAGAGGCTTAATGAGGAAGCCCTGAGGGTGTCCATCACTAATATCCAAGCTGTGACCAGCGCGGATGCTGATTCTTTCGCCAACAACGTTGCCCAAGCACTCAGCAACGTATGTGACGCTTCGATGCCTCGAAGAAACACAGGCCACAACAGGCGAAAACCGGCCTACTGGTGGAATGCGGATATCGCTACGGCCCGGTTGGAGTGCAAACGTGCACGGCGCCTGGTGAAGCGAAGTCGTGGCAGACCCTGCTCTGTGCAACTGTTGCAGAATTTACGTGCCAAGAGAGGCGTGTTGTCAAAGACGATCAAGCGCAGCAAAAACCGCTGTTGGAGGGACCTTTGCGACGAGGCCGAGTCTCAGCCCTTTGGGCTGGCATATAAAGTCGTAATGGGCAAGCTGTGTAGACGTCCGATGCCAGTCGATCAAGTAAAACTCACTACTATTGTCGAAGCGCTATTCCCGGAGCAGCCACCAGTACCGTTTCCACGGGTCACTTCCGGAGAAGATGCCAAGTATACGGACACTAGAGAGATCAGTGAGGAAGCATCTCGCATTAAAACTGGTAAAAGCGCCAGGCCCAGACGGAGTTCCATCGCGTGTGGTGAGGACGTTTGCCACCATGCAGCCTGCAATACTCGCTGATCTCTATAACGTCTGCATAGAGAGACGAGTATTTCCGTGGAGATGGAAGCTACAGAAGCTTGTCCTACTGCCCCACAGCAGCCTGCCCCCGAAGACCCATCGGCATACAGACCACTCTGTATGCTTGATGTGACCGGCAAGCTGTTTGAGCGGATCATCTCCAAAAGGCAAGGAATCTCTAACTGGCAATACGGCTTCCGGAAAAAAAGAGGTGTGAGGTCCTAGACGCCATCAACACTGTGGTTGACATCGCCAAAAAGGCCATAGAAGGGTCGCGTTGGAAAGGTGGCTCAAAGCAGTACTGTCTCGGCACGACGCTTGATGTCAGGAACGCATTTAACTCGGTAAACTGGCGATCAATAGTCAACGCTCTGTCTCTGGGAATATCAGAATACCTCACAAGTCTGATCTGCAGCTATTTTACGGATAGGTTCCTCTTATTCGATACCTCAGGTGAACGACGCAGGCACAGGATCACTGACGGTGTCCCCCAAGGCTCCGTCTTGGGCCCAGTGCTGTGGAACGTAATGTTATACGCAGTACTGAGACTAAACACTCCGCAGAGAAGTCGCATAGTGGGTTTTGACGACATTGCGGTTGTCACTGTTGCAAAAGAGTTGGCGGACGTGGAGACAAAAACTAATGCAACAGTCCAGCAAGTAGTAAAATGGCTCCATAGGAACTCGCTCTCCTTAGCTGCGCACAAAACAGAAGCGGTGCTTATCAGCAGCAGGCAGAAGGTCGAGCTAGCGACCATCCTGGTTGGAGGCTGCGCAATCACCTCGCAGCCTGTGCCTTGTACCTTGGCGTTAAATTGGACCACCGACTTTCATTCAAGCAACATCTTGAATACTCGGCAGGAAAGGCCGACAAAGCAACGACTGCACTCTCTGGACTAATGGCGAATATCGGAGGACCTCACCTCACCAACGGAGTCGCTGGCTTATTATGCACGTAGTGAGATCTATAATAATGATGAGAATCATCAGCACGCCGTATTGTAACTGACGGTAATACCTGAAATCCTTCTTCTGAAGCTGGCAATGCCGGTGATCCTGTCCAAAAATATACCTGAAATAGATATTATAATAAAATTTGCTGTCCGCGTATCAAATGCAACATACCAAATCTTGACGTTCTCATGTGTTTTCTACAATACTCCAAAACCACCTTTTAAATTTTAAAAGTTTGTGAGGTCCTTCGCTTGATTCGTCATTAAAAGTAGTATATGAAATTAATGTTGAAACATTAATATCACCAACACCATTCAAGAGCAAACGTAAATCTTCAGCAGTTAAGCTCTTCATGCTGTTGTCTGGCACTCTTGTAACACCTGAGTAGCTAGCCACCTACAATGGTGAAAATGGAGTTCCTATCTATTTGGCGTTGCTTGGCGCCGTCTTTGATGCATCCCGCGACGTAAAACATTATGGATCCGGATGCAGATACAACTACTTTATTGGACGCGATACATCTGTAAGCGGCGAACTTGAGAACTTTGATCCACTGACTGCGGATGATATGCTAGAACAACAACCCAACGACTTAATCGAGCTCTCCAAGTGGCAGAAGTTTTACAAAAAGGAGTATACATACAAGGGTAAGGATATTGGAAGTTTCTATAACGAACAATGTGGCCAGCTACCATGAAAAATATCTTGCCTTTCTGGAGCAAGCGCCAAAAAAGCCAAGGCGGAAATCGACGAGTTGCATAATAAATATCCTGGCTGCAATATTGAGTGGTCCGGGGCGAAGGGAGTCGAGTCTTGTGCACACCAACAAGCGGAAACGGAAAGGTCCGTTGTTCAGGATATCCCCGTAAACTCTACAATCGCGATAATAAAAATTTCCACTGCGCCCGCGTGCCCGAAGCAGAGCTAGGTGATGCAATATTTAAATCTTACGAGAACTGTGAGCCTCGATCGCATGATTATTTTAAGCGCGTCTAAATCCGCTACATGTTATACATTTACTTTGTATAAATGCAAATAGTATGTAAATCGTGTGTACTAAAGTATTCTTATAATTAAATTAAACTATATGAAAAAAAAAAATTTAATAAACACAATGTTTAAAATAAATGAAAATTCCGTGAACTAAGGTACAGATATGCCTTTTTGTAAGTCAAGTACCATAAAAAATTTTCTTGTCGAAGAGTTGTTATAGTTTTTTTTTATGTAATTAACCACGATGTTACCACTGTTGATAAATTTGTTTGCTTATCATTTTTAGCCACTTACTTTATTTAACTTTAACGCTGGGTCTTAACAGAAGGCGTGAGACCGGGTATTGTAAGTTTCATAGATAAAATAGATTGTAAAGGCAAGAAAATTTTAGATAAAATTGATAGATTGTAAGGGCAAGAAAATTGTGATAGGTACAAAGAATGTGATAAGCAGATAACCAAAACATTTATGCTATGGTAATTTGTTATTATTTTCTACCGGCTAAAAAATTATTACTTTGGGATCACCAAATTAAAAGCTCTTTGTTAAAATTCAAATAAATACGTATTTGACGAATCTAAAACTTAACCACGTTTATTATAAATAAATTAATATTTAAAGTGCGTAAGTTACAATTGTTTTTTGTTTTAAGCAGTGGCACCAAATCACCTCTGCTAAGTTTGTTTTGTCTAGTTAACAGATCTGAATTGATCAGTGCAAACTGGTGCAAGTGCATTTTAAAACGAAGTCTAGACGACAGACCGGAATTGATAATTCTAAAAAAAGTAAATTGTAATCTGTAGAACTTTTTTTTAAATACAAAGTACAGCGTTGTATTTAGGTTTTTGTATAACGGTAGATTTATTACCTGGTTGATATACATATTTAAGGGCATCTTATTACATGATCTACATTAAAATAAATGTAATAAAAAATGAAAACTTTGCCTAACTCCTTACTACATGTTAATCTTTGTTCTTGTTAACATTTCCTTAGTGTTTTGTATCCAGTCAAACTGTATCCAGGAGTGACCTCCTATTTTCTCTCCAAAAATGTTTTCTTAAAACAGAGTTATCGCTATATTTATAATGAAAAATCCAACATTTAGGAATGGATATACATATAAATATGGTTGACTACAACCGTGACATATATGAAATTTCTCACATTCAAAACTAATTAGTTGTATGGCATTATTACATAACAAGAAATTGTTAGTTATTTGCTCAAATGAATCCAAAATTTTTGGATTTAATTGCCAAAAGCATTTTACTACGTAAAATTGACATTCTGGAATAAAGAGGAATATACAGCCGAGATATACAAGTATTTGCAGTAGGAAGATGAGAATCATCAGCAGGCCGTATTGTAACTGACGGTAATGGCTGAAATCCTTCTTCTGAAGCTGGCAATGCCGGTGATCCTGTCCAAAAATATACCTGAAATATATGTATTATAATAAAATTTGCTGTCCGCGTATCAAATGCAACATACCAAATCTTGACGTTCTAATGTGTTCATTTTTTCTACAATACTCCAAAACCACCTTTTAAATTTTAAAAGTTTGTCAGGTCCTTCGCTTGATTCGTCATTAAAAGTAGTATATGAAATTAATATTGAAACATTAATATCACCAACACCATTCAAGAGCAAACGTAAATCTTCAGCAGTTAAGCTGTTCATGCAGTTGTCCGGTAAAGCGTCAAAGACACCATCTTTTAAAGCCTGTACGTACATATATTTTTTCAGAAATGCCATAAAATTAAGAATTTTTTTTATATAATTACCTCCAGAGCCTTTTCCTGTGATTTTATAAGTCTATACTCAGTATATCGTTTTATGTATTCGAAAATGTTACTTGACGTTACGGGAACTTCTCGTCCGCCTGGGATTAATTCACGATTACCGCAGCCTTCTTCTTTCATCAAATCGATTCTAAAGCCCGCAAATGACAACATTATTTTGTTAAAGAACAGGCTGCAGAAAAATTCACACTTACACAAAACATAACTCCATTCGGTTGATGTTTTCTTCACCTTCTTTTGTTTGGACGTTTTGAATAATTTGTCTAAATGATTCATACAACGCTGGATCAAAAAATGCCAAGTCATGAAACTTAATTTTTCGACTAAGCATATATTTCAATACATGTCATTGAAGAAAAAGGGGGAGTAGCTCATTTTGCAGAAGACAAAGACCAATCAGTCTATTTAAGAGATATTATTCAGAGTTTTAATAATATTTTAAAATGTTTAGACGCAACGTTTACCTGCCAATATTTCTAAATGCGTTAATACGTTCAAACGACGCAAGCCCTTGTCTTGGAGTATAAAAGCCGCGTTTGCCAGGAGAGTAAAATAATGGTTCATTGTCGTCTTCAATCGGTTCAACAAGTGTCGCAGATGGCGATTTTTTTTGTTGATTTTGTACGTTTATATCCGGTTTTTGCTTAAAAGTGAATATCTCAACGGCCTCGTTAACTTTTTGTCTTAGTGTTTCGTCTGAGGACAAGACCGATAAAAGTTGAGGAGTTGGTATTTCCAAAAGCATGCCTGTTATTTTCGCTGCGTGCGACGAGTTAATTGAGTGAATCTAGTAAACGAATGGGGTTTAATATTTGTAACTTGTATTGTAAGACCATTGATTAACCTTGGGATAGAGACGCTCTCCAAGTTGTTGTAGGTGAACAGACAAATGATCATTTGAAGTCTCTGCTGTAGTATTATCTAAATGTACGTTTAATTTAAAATCGTATATGAGACTACAATGCATAATTAAATGAGAAAAATTGTACATTCTTACCTGCCGCTGAAGATGGCGTGTATGGCCTAGCATCGACATTTAATACCTTTCGTTCTCGAGCTGTGCGCCATAATATTTTGCTGCCTGTACCGCGTCTCTGTAATGTAGGTGGATCGCGACTAGAACCGGACACGGTCTGCTGCGTAAAATACTCGAAAATGGTACTCCGTATTTACTATGCGTACCACCCACCTGTACAGAATCAAGATTTGGGATTTTTGCACTTGCTAACAGTGCTTCTGAAATGGAAGTATAAAAACTGCGCGCCACGCCTGACCCTTCGCCAGGTTCATCTTTAAATGTTACTTTAACTCTGTTGAATGTTATGGGCGGCTGAGCTCGACGATTTTGAGTACCAAATTGAGCATTTAGTTCTTTGAAAGTTTGGATAATTAAACTGTCACGGTTTCGTTCAAGTTTACAGAACACCAAATCCCGCTGTTGTCCATTACGAAGCTTTTCCATATGCCGCCTGAAGCGCATTTCCTTAACGGGGAAGCCTCTCAATTCGGGCAACACAGAGCCGTGTTCCATACCAACATCATCCATAAAAACACGTCCGAACAGATCAAGTGCTAGTTTCCACCGACTTAACAGAAAATTCCATGACGGCAACTCTGAAGTGCTGGTCTTGTAGAATAAAGAACCACGAATGGGAAGCGTAAATGTGTGGCTTGGCGCCTTTTCACGACTATTATCACATTTAGTTTGGTGTGTGATTTGCGTTGTAGTGGCTGAAGTATTCTTGCATTCGAGTGAGCTGCTGGCATCAGATTCTATCTTAATATTAGTTGCTCCAGCTCTTACAATAACACTGCGAACTGCAGATTGAGAGCCCAGTAATGGCATTATCTCATCCGTGCGAGATTGGATTTTATTTGGCGCAATAATTACTTCTGGGCGAGTAGCAAACAAAAGATCAGTCGCTCTACTGGTTCCTGCCATATCATCAGTCATATGAATATCACCCAAATCTTTTTTAGTCTGAACAAGTTGGTTACCTAATAAATACAAATTTTCATTAAAGATTAATTAATCTAAATTTGACTATCTATTTAACTACCAATAACAATTTTATTTGAATACTACCGCAACTACCGGGAAAATCGTCATACGTACAAATTTCACTGTGTCGCCACGGCCGTCAACCCCAACCAGCAAAATATTAGTTATTGTGTATTGTAATTATTAATTGTTTAATATATTCTCTATTCATTAATTGCCGTTGGTATTACGATTTTATCAATAAATACTTATGCCAGAATCTATTGTATTGAAAGTGTGTAAATACTTGATTTTTAATAGTCTGCGGGCTGCGATATAAAATTTTAAAGTTTAAAATGAAATCGATTGGTTCATGCGGACGAGCGGTCAGGGCTAAATAGAATTAGATATTGATACTAACTATAAACATACATGTTATGAGTTCGGTAAATGACTTCCTACATATAGCCCCCATATTTTTATGGTTTAATAGTATAAAAAGACGACATTATATATTAGAAAAATTACACACCTTTATATAACTGAGTATCGTCCAAGCACTGTTTTTTCTTAATTTGAACGTAAAGATTACAGTCTTCAGTTTCGTTGTCTTTCTTTTCTGACAGGTCTCTACTCATCTCTTTTTCCTTTGACTACTGCGGTACATCAGTCTCATTAGCATGGTCATCTATTTTGATAAAATTTGAAAAACCAAACCTACTAGGAGGTTGGTTAATAAACTCCTGGTGGGTAACTACTTACTTTTGGCGACGGTTTTTACATTAGAAAGTGCATGCAATGGAAGATTGGCAAAGTTCCTGCCGTTTTGAGTTTGGTTGCAGCAAGTGCGGTTTGTCAGATAGTGGTATGGCCATGTCAAGAGGTAGATCAAACCCGCCGTGCCAAACATCCCAAACTCAGGGTTGAGTCCGATCTAGTAAAGAATGCATATTTTCGTGCGTTTAAATTTGAAGAAGGGCTGGCAGGGTACTGTTTGTCGGTATTTGCATCCTCGATGTTACTCAGTTCATCATCAGTATCGTAATTTTCGAGAGAGTTGTTCACACGACCAGATATAGAATCGTTTTTATCATAAAAACTATTATCATTGCGTATATAATAGACAAATGCATCAAGTACGTAGGCAATGTGCCGTAGTGCAGTAATATCCATTACTGGCAACGCATCCCTATGTTCCAATGTGTGTTCACGCATTAAAGAAAGGCATTATGTGAGGAAGTCTCGTCGAGAGCTTGATCCTAACAATTAAATTTTTTTTTTTTTTTCCTGGTATGGTCCAGTTACGCTCATTGCTGTAGAAGTTCAATTGAAGTTAGGCTTGTAGTAGCTTGTGTACTGAGGTGAAGTGGGTGCAACTGGTGAGTTGGATCTGTGTAGTTCGTTAAATAAGCACCGAATTTCAGCTGCGCCTCGGTTCCATCCATTACTGTAAACATCCAGTCCCATGTTGATTTCAAACGCTTTTCAACAAAAGCCTTTTACGAAAAAATATTTACAAATTAATAAAATGTTCATATGGACAATTTCTTAATTTCTATGCTCACTTGGACTGCAATAGCTTCTTCCATGTGTATTTTTAATGATGTTTCAATGTCATTCATCATGTTATATGACATAATACCTAAGAGCTCTGATATTTGGCGAACAGTGATTCCAAAAGCTCGACCTAAGTTGCTAGCTGTGGTTACCATTGTGTGGGTTTCGATAGATGGTGTATTAACTGCAGTACTGGTTGGCACAGTGGATCGACGTAATGCCATGGGATCAATAAAAACTAAGTTAGAGCCCGTTGGGACACGAACAGAAGATAGACTGTTATCGCGGCTTCTTATTTCCCATCGCATTGTTTGTGGGGTGAGATCAATACGTGAGTTAGAATTAATGTAGCGATGCTCAGCTTTTTCAGTCGCAGACTTATTAGACATCCAACTTAGCTCGTAAAACAATTGGTTAGCAATTAGCCACACATGTGCAGTAATCATACAATCCCTGCGTCGCGCTGAAAGACAGCGCAATCTAAATTCAGACTCTAGAAGAGTTTCTACAAAAGGCAAAAAGTGAGCACCTCCGCGGAACTGCGGCAGCAGTTTGTCCAAGGTGTAACCATACCACAGGAGATAAGGAGAGCCAACCGCGTTCACTGGTAAAAAGGCCCTCAAACGGCTGGACCGGCGTGGAAAAGTCCTCGCTGGTGACTCCCGCAGTGAGTTACTGCGAAGTGGCTAAAAGCCAACCGAACAAATCGCAACGAGGGAGAGCGAACAAACAACGAATGTAGAAAAGGACGTTCAAACGGATGAACACGCCCATGAAACCAAACAGCCAGCAGAGTGATCTTGTCGGACAAGATTTCCAGCCCCCGAAGACCCATCGGCATACAGACCACTCTGTATGCTTGATGTGACCGGCAAGCTGTTTGAGCGGATCATCTCCAAAAGGCAAGGAATCTCCAACTGGCAATACGGCTTCCGGAAAAAAAGAGGTGTGAGGTCCTAGACGCCATCAACACTGTGGTTGACATCGCCAAAAAGGCCATAGAAGGGTCGCGTTGGAAAGGTGGCTCAAAGCAGTACTGTCTCGGCACGACGCTTGATGTCAGGAACGCATTTAACTCGGTAAACTGGCGATCAATAGTCAACGCTCTGTCTCTGGGAATATCAGAATACCTCACAAGTCTGATCTGCAGCTATTTTACGGATAGGTTCCTCTTATTCGATACCTCAGGTGAACGACGCAGGCACAGGATCACTGACGGTGTCCCCCAAGGCTCCGTCTTGGGCCCAGTGCTGTGGAACGTAATGTTATACGCAGTACTGAGACTAAACACTCCGCAGAGAAGTCGCATAGTGGGTTTTGACGACATTGCGGTTGTCACTGTTGCAAAAGAGTTGGCGGACGTGGAGACAAAAACTAATGCAACAGTCCAGCAAGTAGTAAAATGGCTCCATAGGAACTCGCTCTCCTTAGCTGCGCACAAAACAGAAGCGGTGCTTATCAGCAGCAGGCAGAAGGTCGAGCTAGCGACCATCCTCGTTGGAGGCTGCGCAATCACCTCGCAGCCTGTGCCTGCTATACCTTGGCGTTAAATTGGACCACCGACTTTCATTCAAGCAACATCTTGAATACTCGGCAGGAAAGGCCGACAAAGCAACGACTGCACTCTCTGGACTAATGGCGAATATCGGAGGACCTCACCTCACCAACGGAGTCGCTGGCTTATTATGCACGTAGTGAGATCTATAATAATGATGAGAATCATCAGCACGCCGTATTGTAACTGACGGTAATACCTGAAATCCTTCTTCTGAAGCTGGCAATGCCGGTGATCCTGTCCAAAAATATACCTGAAATAGATGATTATAATAAAATTTGCTGTCCGCGTATCAAATGCAACATACCAAATCTTGACGTTCTAATGTGTTCATCTTTTCTACAATACTCCAAAACCACCTTTTAAATTTTAAAAGTTTGTGAGGTCCTTCGCTTGATTCGTCATTAAAAGTAGTATATGAAATTAATGTTGAAACATTAATATCACCAACACCATTCAAGAGCAAACGTAAATCTTCAGCAGTTAAGCTGCTCATGCTGTTGTCCGGCACTCTTGTAACACCTGAGTAGCTAGCCACCTACAATGGTGAAAATGGAGTTCCTATCTATTTGGCGTTGCTTGGCGCCGTCTTTGATGCATCCCGCGACGTAAAACATTATGGATCCGGATGCAGATACAACTACTTTATTGGACGCGATGCATCTGTAAGCGGCGAACTTGAGAACTTTGATCCACTGACTGCGGATGATATGCTAGAACAACAACCCAACGACTTAATCGAGCTCTCCAAGTGGCAGAAGTTTTACAAAAAGGAGTATACATACAAGGGTAAGGATATTGGAAGTTTCTATAACGAACAATGTGGCCAGCTACCATGAAAAATATCTTGCATTTCTGGAGCAAGCGCCAAAAAAGCCAAGGCGGAAATCGACGAGTTGCATAATAAATATCCTGGCTGCAATATTGAGTGGTCCGGGGCGAAGGGAGTCGAGTCTTGTGCACACCAACAAGCGGAAACGGAAAGGTCCGTTGTTCAGGATATCCCCGTAAACTCTACAATCGCGATAATAAAAATTTCCACTGCGCCCGCGTGCCCGAAGCAGAGCTAGGTGATGCAATATTTAAATCTTACGAGAACTGTGAGCCTCGATCGCATGATTATTTTAAGCGCGTCTAAATCCGCTACATGTTATACATTTACTTTGTATAAATGCAAATAGTATGTAAATCGTGTGTACTAAAGTATTCTTATAATTAAATTAAACTATATGAAAAAAAAAAATTTAATAAACACAATGTTTAAAATAAATGAAAATTCCGTGAACTAAGGTACAGATATGCCTTTTTGTAAGTCAAGTACCATAAGAAATTTTCTTGTCGAAGAGTTGTTATAGTTTTTTTTTATGTAATTAACCACGATGTTACCACTGTTGATAAATTTGTTTGCTTATCATTTTTAGCCACTTACTTTATTTAACTTTAACGCTGGGTCTTAACAGAAGGCGTGAGACCGGGTATTGTAAGTTTCATAGATAAAATAGATTGTAAAGGCAAGAAAATTTTAGATAAAATTGATAGATTGTAAGGGCAAGAAAATTGTGATAGGTACAAAGAATGTGATAAGCAGATAACCAAAACATTTATGCTATGGTAATTTGTTATTATTTTCTACCGGCTAAAAAATTATTACTTTGGGATCACCAAATTAAAAGCTCTTTGTTAAAATTCAAATAAATACGTATTTGACGAATCTAAAACTTAACCACGTTTATTATAAATAAATTAATATTTAAAGTGCGTAAGTTACAATTGTTTTTTGTTTTAAGCAGTGGCACCAAATCACCTCTGCTAAGTTTGTTTTGTCTAGTTAACAGATCTGAATTGATCAGTGCAAACTGGTGCAAGTGCATTTTAAAACGAAGTCTAGACGACAGACCGGAATTGATAATTCTAAAAAAAGTAAATTGTAATCTGTAGAACTTTTTTTTAAATACAAAGTACAGCGTTGTATTTAGGTTTTTGTATAACGGTAGATTTATTACCTGGTTGATATACATATTTAAGGGCATCTTATTACATGATCTACATTAAAGTAAATGTAATAAAAAATGAAAACTTTGCCTAACTCCTTACTACATGTTAATCTTTGTTCTTGTTAACATTTCCTTAGTGATTTGTATCCAGTCAAACTGTATCCAGGAGTGACCTCCTATTTTCTCTCCAAAAATGTTTTCTTAAAACAGAGTTATCGCTATATTTATAATGAAAAATCCAACATTTAGGAATGGATATACATATAAATATGGTTGACTACAACCGTGACATATATGAAATTTCTCACATTCAAAACTAATTAGTTGTATGGCATTATTACATAACAAGAAATTGTTAGTTATTTGCTCAAATGAATCCAAAATTTTTGGATTTAATTGCCAAAAGCATTTTACTACGTAAAATTGACATTCTGGAATAAAGAGGAATATACAGCCGAGATATACAAGTATTTGCAGTAGGAAGATGAGAATCATCAGCAGGCCGTATTGTAACTGACGGTAATGGCTGAAATCCTTCTTCTGAAGCTGGCAATGCCGGTGATCCTGTCCAAAAATATACCTGAAATATATGTATTATAATAAAATTTGCTGTCCGCGTATCAAATGCAACATACCAAATCTTGACGTTCTAATGTGTTCATTTTTTCTACAATACTCCAAAACCACCTTTTAAATTTTAAAAGTTTGTCAGGTCCTTCGCTTGATTCGTCATTAAAAGTAGTATATGAAATTAATATTGAAACATTAATATCACCAACACCATTCAAGAGCAAACGTAAATCTTCAGCAGTTAAGCTGTTCATGCAGTTGTCCGGTAAAGCGTCAAAGACACCATCTTTTAAAGCCTGTACGTACATATATTTTTTCAGAAATGCCATAAAATTAAGAATTTTTTTATATAATTACCTCCAGAGCCTTTTCCTGTGATTTTATAAGTCTATACTCAGTATATCGTTTTATGTATTCGAAAATGTTACTTGACGTTACGGGAACTTCTCGTCCGCCTGGGATTAATTCACGATTACCGCAGCCTTCTTCTTTCATCAAATCGATTCTAAAGCCCGCAAATGACAACATTATTTTGTTAAAGAACAGGCTGCAGAAAAATTCACACTTACACAAAACATAACTCCATTCGGTTGATGTTTTCTTCACCTTCTTTTGTTTGGACGTTTTGAATAATTTGTCTAAATGATTCATACAACGCTGGATCAAAAAATGCCAAGTCATGAAACTTAATTTTTCGACTAAGCATATATTTCAATACATGTCATTGAAGAAAAAGGGGGAGTAGCTCATTTTGCAGAAGACAAAGACCAATCAGTCTATTTAAGAGATATTATTCAGAGTTTTAATAATATTTTAAAATGTTTAGACGCAACGTTTACCTGCCAATATTTCTAAATGCGTTAATACGTTCAAACGACGCAAGCCCTTGTCTTGGAGTATAAAAGCCGCGTTTGCCAGGAGAGTAAAATAATGGTTCATTGTCGTCTTCAATCGGTTCAACAAGTGTCGCAGATGGCGATTTTTTTTGTTGATTTTGTACGTTTATATCCGGTTTTTGCTTAAAAGTGAATATCTCAACGGCCTCGTTAACTTTTTGTCTTAGTGTTTCGTCTGAGGACAAGACCGATAAAAGTTGAGGAGTTGGTATTTCCAAAAGCATGCCTGTTATTTTCGCTGCGTGCGACGAGTTAATTGAGTGAATCTAGTAAACGAATGGGGTTTAATATTTGTAACTTGTATTGTAAGACCATTGATTAACCTTGGGATAGAGACGCTCTCCAAGTTGTTGTAGGTGAACAGACAAATGATCATTTGAAGTCTCTGCTGTAGTATTATCTAAATGTACGTTTAATTTAAAATCGTATATGAGACTACAATGCATAATTAAATGAGAAAAATTGTACATTCTTACCTGCCGCTGAAGATGGCGTGTATGGCCTAGCATCGACATTTAATACCTTTCGTTCTCGAGCTGTGCGCCATAATATTTTGCTGCCTGTACCGCGTCTCTGTAATGTAGGTGGATCGCGACTAGAACCGGACACGGTCCTGCTGCGTAAAATACTCGAAAATGGTACTCCGTATTTACTATGCGTACCACCCACCTGTACAGAATCAAGATTTGGGATTTTTGCACTTGCTAACAGTGCTTCTGAAATGGAAGTATAAAAACTGCGCGCCACGCCTGACCCTTCGCCAGGTTCATCTTTAAATGTTACTTTAACTCTGTTGAATGTTATGGGCGGCTGAGCTCGACGATTTTGAGTACCAAATTGAGCATTTAGTTCTTTGAAAGTTTGGATAATTAAACTGTCACGGTTTCGTTCAAGTTTACAGAACACCAAATCCCGCTGTTGTCCATTACGAAGCTTTTCCATATGCCGCCTGAAGCGCATTTCCTTAACGGGGAAGCCTCTCAATTCGGGCAACACAGAGCCGTGTTCCATACCAACATCATCCATAAAAACACGTCCGAACAGATCAAGTGCTAGTTTCCACCGACTTAACAGAAAATTCCATGACGGCAACTCTGAAGTGCTGGTCTTGTAGAATAAAGAACCACGAATGGGAAGCGTAAATGTGTGGCTTGGCGCCTTTTCACGACTATTATCACATTTAGTTTGGTGTGTGATTTGCGTTGTAGTGGCTGAAGTATTCTTGCATTCGAGTGAGCTGCTGGCATCAGATTCTATCTTAATATTAGTTGCTCCAGCTCTTACAATAACACTGCGAACTGCAGATTGAGAGCCCAGTAATGGCATTATCTCATCCGTGCGAGATTGGATTTTATTTGGCGCAATAATTACTTCTGGGCGAGTAGCAAACAAAAGATCAGTCGCTCTACTGGTTCCTGCCATATCATCAGTCATATGAATATCACCCAAATCTTTTTTAGTCTGAACAAGTTGGTTACCTAATAAATACAAATTTTCATTAAAGATTAATTAATCTAAATTTGACTATCTATTTAACTACCAATAACAATTTTATTTGAATACTACCGCAACTACCGGGAAAATCGTCATACGTACAAATTTCACTGTGTCGCCACGGCCGTCAACCCCAACCAGCAAAATATTAGTTATTGTGTATTGTAATTATTAATTGTTTAATATATTCTCTATTCATTAATTGCCGTTGGTATTACGATTTTATCAATAAATACTTATGCCAGAATCTATTGTATTGAAAGTGTGTAAATACTTGATTTTTAATAGTCTGCGGGCTGCGATATAAAATTTTAAAGTTTAAAATGAAATCGATTGGTTCATGCGGACGAGCGGTCAGGGCTAAATAGAATTAGATATTGATACTAACTATAAACATACATGTTATGAGTTCGGTAAATGACTTCCTACATATAGCCCCCATATTTTTATGGTTTAATAGTATAAAAAGACGACATTATATATTAGAAAAATTACACACCTTTATATAACTGAGTATCGTCCAAGCACTGTTTTTTCTTAATTTGAACGTAAAGATTACAGTCTTCAGTTTCGTTGTCTTTCTTTTCTGACGGGTCTCTACTCATCTCTTTTTCCTTTGACTACTGCGGTACATCAGTCTCATTAGCATGGTCATCTATTTTGATAAAATTTGAAAAACCAAACCTACTAGGAGGTTGGTTAATAAACTCCTGGTGGGTAACTACTTACTTTTGGCGACGGTTTTTACATTAGAAAGTGCATGCAATGGAAGATTGGCAAAGTTCCTGCCGTTTTGAGTTTGGTTGCAGCAAGTGCGGTTTGTCAGATAGTGGTATGGCCATGTCAAGAGGTAGATCAAACCCGGTGCCAAACATCCCAAACTCAGGGTTGAGTCCGATCTAGTAAAGAATGCATATTTTCGTGCGTTTAAATTTGAAGAAGGGCTGGCAGGGTACTGTTTGTCGGTATTTGCATCCTCGATGTTACTCAGTTCATCATCAGTATCGTAATTTTCGAGAGAGTTGTTCACACGACCAGATATAGAATCGTTTTTATCATAAAAACTATTATCATTGCGTATATAATAGACAAATGCATCAAGTACGTAGGCAATGTGCCGTAGTGCAGTAATATCCATTACTGGCAACGCATCCCTATGTTCCAATGTGTGTTCACGCATTAAAGAAAGGCATTATGTGAGGAAGTCTCGTCGAGAGCTTGATCCTAACAATTAAATTTTTTTTTTTTTTTCCTGGTATGGTCCAGTTACGCTCATTGCTGTAGAAGTTCAATTGAAGTTAGGCTTGTAGTAGCTTGTGTACTGAGGTGAAGTGGGTGCAACTGGTGAGTTGGATCTGTGTAGTTCGTTAAATAAGCACCGAATTTCAGCTGCGCCTCGGTTCCATCCATTACTGTAAACATCCAGTCCCATGTTGATTTCAAACGCTTTTCAACAAAAGCCTTTTACGAAAAAATATTTACAAATTAATAAAATGTTCATATGGACAATTTCTTAATTTCTATGCTCACTTGGACTGCAATAGCTTCTTCCATGTGTATTTTTAATGATGTTTCAATGTCATTCATCATGTTATATAACATAATACCTAAGAGCTCTGATATTTGGCGAACAGTGATTCCAAAAGCTCGACCTAAGTTTGCTAGCTGTGGTTACCATTGTGTGGGTTTCGATAGATGGTGTATTAACTGCAGTACTGGTTGGCACAGTGGATCGACGTAATGCCATGGGATCAATAAAAACTAAGTTAGAGCCCGTTGGGACACGAACAGAAGATAGACTGTTATCGCGGCTTCTTATTTCCCATCGCGTTGTTTGTGGGGTCAGATCAATACGTGAGTTAGAATTAATGTAGCGACGCTCAAGCTTTTTCAGTCGCAGACTTATTAGACATCCAACTTAGCTCGTAAAACAATTGGTTAGCAATTAGCCACACATGTGCAGTAATCATACAATCCCTGCGTCGCGCTGAAAGACAGCGCAATCTAAATTCAGACTCTAGAAGAGTTTCTACAAAAGGCGAAAAGTGAGCACCTCCGCGGAACTGCGGCAGCAGTTTGTCCAAGGTGTAACCATACCACAGGAGATAAGGAGAGCCAACCGCGTTCACTGGTAAAAAGGCCCTCAAACGGCTGGACCGGCGTGGAAAAGTCCTCGCTGGTGACTCCCGCAGTGAGTTACTGCGAAGTGGCTAAAAGCCAACCGAACAAATCGCAACGAGGGAGTGCGAACAAACAACGAATGTAGAAAAGGACGTTCAAATGGATGAACACGCCCATGAAACCAAACAGCCAGCAGAGTGATCTTGTCGGATATAACGAACAATGTGGCCAGCTACCATGAAAAATATCTTGCATTTCTGGAGCAAGCGCCAAAAAAGCCAAGGCGGAAATCGACGAGTTGCATAATAAATATCCTGGCTGCAATATTGAGTGGTCCGGGGCGAAGGGAGTCGAGTCTTGTGCACACCAACAAGCGGAAACGGAAAGGTCCGATGTTCAGGATATCCCCGTAAACTCTACAATCGCGATAATAAAAATTTCCACTGCGCCCGCGTGCCCGAAGCAGAGCTAGGTGATGCAATATTTAAATCTTACGAGAACTGTGAGCCTCGATCGCATGATTATTTTAAGCGCGTCTAAATCCGCTACATGTTATACATTTACTTTGTATAAATGCAAATAGTATGTAAATCGTGTGTACTAAAGTATTCTTATAATTAAATTAAACTATATGAAAAAAAAAATTTAATAAACACAATGTTTAAAATAAATGAAAATTCCGTGAACTAAGGTACAGATATGCCTTTTTGTAAGTCAAGTACCATAAGAAATTTTCTTGTCGAAGAGTTGTTATAGGTTTTTTTTATGTAATTAACCACGATGTTACCACTGTTGATAAATTTGTTTGCTTATCATTTTTAGCCACTTACTTTATTTAACTTTAACGCTGGGTCTTAACAGAAGGCGTGAGACCGGGTATTGTAAGTTTCATAGATAAAATAGATTGTAAAGGCAAGAAAATTTTAGATAAAATTGATAGATTGTAAGGGCAAGAAAATTGTGATAGGTACAAAGAATGTGATAAGCAGATAACCAAAACATTTATGCTATGGTAATTTGTTATTATTTTCTACCGGCTAAAAAATTATTACTTTGGGATCACCAAATTAAAAGCTCTTTGTTAAAATTCAAATAAATACGTATTTGACGAATCTAAAACTTAACCACGTTTATTATAAATAAATTAATATTTAAAGTGCGTAAGTTACAATTGTTTTTTGTTTTAAGCAGTGGCACCAAATCACCTCTGCTAAGTGTTTTGTCTAGTTCAGATCTGAATTGATCAGTGCAAACTGGTGCAAGTGCATTTTAAAACGAAGTCTAGACGACAGACCGGAATTGATAATTCTAAAAAAAGTAAATTGTAATCTGTAGAACTTTTTTTTAAATACAAAGTACAGCGTTGTATTTAGGTTTTTGTATAACGGTAGATTTATTACCTGGTTGATATACATATTTAAGGGCATCTTATTACATGATCTACATTAAAGTAAATGTAATAAAAAATGAAAACTTTGCCTAACTCCTTACTACATGTTAATCTTTGTTCTTGTTAACATTTCCTTAGTGATTTGTATCCAGTCAAACTGTATCCAGGAATGACCTCCTATTTTCTCTCCAAAAATGTTTTCTTAAAACAGAGTTATCGCTATATTTATAATGAAAAATCCAACATTTAGGAATGGATATACATATAAATATGGTTGACTACAACCGTGACATATATGAAATTTCTCACATTCAAAACTAATTAGTTGTATGGCATTATTACATAACAAGAAATTGTTAGTTATTTGCTCAAACGAATCCAAAATTTTTGGATTTAATTGCCAAAAGCATTTTACTACGTAAAATTGACTTGCTGGAATAAAGAGGAATATACAGCCGAGATATACAAGTATTTGCAGTAGGAAGATGAGAATCATCAGCAGGCCGTATTGTAACTGACGGTAATGGCTGAAATCCTTCTTCTGAAGCTGGCAATGCCGGTGATCCTGTCCAAAAATATACCTGAAATATATGTATTATAATAAAATTTGCTGTCCGCGTATCAAATGCAACATACCAAATCTTGACGTTCTAATGTGTTCATTTTTTCTACAATACTCCAAAACCACCTTTTAAATTTTAAAAGTTTGTCAGGTCCTTCGCTTGATTCGTCATTAAAAGTAGTATATGAAATTAATGTTGAAACATTAATATCACCAACACCATTCAAGAGCAAACGTAAATCTTCAGCAGTTAAGCTGTTCATGCAGTTGTCCGGTAAAGCGTCAAAGACACCATCTTTTAAAGCCTGTACGTACATTTATTTTTTCAGAAATGCCATAAAATTAAGAATTTTTTTATATAATTACCTCCAGAGCCTTTTCCTGTGATTTTATAAGTCTATACTCAGTATATCGTTTTATGTATTTTTTTTTTTTTTTTTTTTTTTTTTTTTTTTTTTTTTTTTTTTTTTTTTTTTTTTTTTTTTTTTTTTTTTTTTTTTTTTTTTTTTTTTTTTTTTTTTTTTGGCGGCGCTCAAGCTGTTGATCGTTGAAACTAAATTCATCTGACTGGTCATCGGATTCTCCATCCTCGGATCCATCTTCGTCTTGAGCGGAGGAATCGCCAGATTCATCTTCCAGAAAAAGAACTCCAATATCTACAAACAAAGTTTTTTTATTTAATAGTTAACAATAAAATACCTTTCAAAAGTGCTAAAACTGTTGTGTCTAAACTGTACAAATTTATCAAATATTAAAGAAGCAAGAGCACTCCTGTGAAGTTTGTGTTACGGTACTGAAGTCATATTGTAAATAGTGTACGGTGTACAAGAAAACCAAGTTTGATGTTTATAGCTTTTTAGTCTCGGTGATCGTGCATATACACGTGATATGTGCTATATATTATAAAATATATTACAAATATCAAATTTTAAGTTTCTGCTGGTTTGTACTTTCTTAGATATTTGCGTTTACTGAAAAGGACAATGGTGGCTATTTCAATTCCACACAAATGTAAAATGACTTTAACATTTAAATAGTATTTACATACCAGTTTCTGAACCAACGGTGGCTCCAGTTTGAACGTTTCTATGTGCATCTTGATTACTTTGGGTGTCATCAGAGTCGGATTCGGTTTCAGCGTCGTTAAAGGTAAAATCGTTGTCGCTTTCGTCATCTTGCAAACCTTCTTCATTTCGCTGGTTTTCTATTAAGTCGTCATCATGACTACTCAAATTGGTTTCTCTATTAGGAATGTCTTCCGATTCGGAGGGATCTCTGAGGGCTATAGTCGCAAAAGAAATTTAAGTTAAAAAAAATTTTGAGATTCAATTATATACGTACTGTCCATTGCGACATCGTAGTTTTGTTGTACACTAAAACTAGTGTTCTGAACATTGACTGCATCATGCACTATTATCTGGTCAGAAGTTGATTCAACATTAAAGGGTGTCAGTGGCTCAACGCTGAATAAGTCATCGGAGTTCTAAAATAACAAATATCTTGAGAGATGCAAAATGCTTGTATGAATAACTTACATCAAGGTTTGATGAAGACATTGTAAATGGTGCCGTAGGACGAACAACGCCTAGTCTGACGGGTGCAATAAGTGCCTCAGAGACTTCACAAAGTTCTTCAATGGAAATTTTGTGCAAAGTCTGAAATACCTTAACACAACTTTGAACGTATTTGTTGCATGAAGTGTGACTTTTGCGTTTTTCTGGGTTGGGTTGTTTCTCCAAATTAAAAATAACAAACACTCTAGCTACAGACCGAACAAAACGTCGTGCAACTTCTTCAGCTTCTTTACACCTATCGACTACTACAAAATTTTGGAGCTCGCGCACTAGTGTCAGTAACAAGGTGTCTAGGTGATCACTAGTGCATTTTACAATTAAACTATGTGTAAACTTGTCAAGCAGTGTAGAGCCTTGTTGTGATTGCATGAAAACGTTTAAGTTTTCCGTATTAACACTTTCATTTACGTTTCCATGTAAATTTTGCAAATAACTTTCATTTTTTTCGGCACCGCTCAATATCATCGAACGAACGGCTTGCCAGTCTATTAAAAGCCTTTCAAGTGCTTTTCTAGCAAATTTTGGTGGCTCGAGGTCGTGGTCTGGCATTTCACTTTCAATGTCTAGAGAAGATGACTTTCGATTTGTTATAACTGTACTGCTTCCATTTCCATTACCTGTGTTACTGCCCACGTTGCGGACTCTTACGTTGAAACGGTATTGACGTTGCTCAACTATCTGCCTACCCACAGTCTGAATTAGAAATAACAATATGTTTTCGCCTTTTGAATTGAATTTTGTTACCAAGTCTGTGCAAGAGACAAGTTTGCAAAGCAAAGCAAATCGTTTGGTGAGATTTCCTGCAATCAGTGCTTTACATTTGCATTTCTCCCAACAGTCGCAATACGCTGTCGGGGCTGTGCGTTTGAGTTTACAGTCGTGTCCCTTGTGGCAGACTCGTGCACATTCAGTGCAGCAACATAGTGAACCAGTTAGGCCGCATGTTTTACATTCAAAGATGTTTTGGTTAATGTGATCCGCTCCCGTCCAAGTGAATGAGCATGTGTCGTTAAAGCAGATAACATGTAAAGGCGATTGATCAGGTGGCGAACCACTTGGAAAGATCATAGTGTCCTTAAGCTGTGTGTCTTGGTCAGAAATAGTAAGAATCGTGTTCAAAAGTATAATACCAGCTTCGTAGGCGCGGCATGAAACGGCAAGCATAAAAGCAGTTTGACCCTGAGCATCTTTAGCACTTAGCATCTGGTATAAAAAGGGACGCATAGCGTGACTGGCGCACATATGTTGAAGAATCAGGACAGCATGTTCACGCCGTTGTAAAAGGTCAAATGTATAATTTGGAGTCCCCGACTTAGTGTGTGATAAAGTAACACTGTGGGAAGACGCTGGCAACACTTTAGAAATATCATCATCAACGGCATCTGCTATGTTCTGGTTTCCGGTTGAGGTAAGGTTGCCAGTTGGTCCTGATTCAATTGACCAGGGTAATGGAATATAAGCGTGGTCTTCGCCTGCGCTATTTGTTGGCTGATTGCTTTGCTCTGTCTGTTCAGTGCTGATGAGCCGATGCATCATATCACGGAGACTAATTCGATTATCTCTGTTCAATGGTGAAGTAGTTGATGTTGAACTTACACCGGTGGTAACTGTGGCAAAGCTAGAATTTTCACTAAAATTGCTTGTATTGCCAGCAAAAGCGTTGCCATATGTCATCGACGATGCTGATCGCATAGAAACCCCAGAAGCAAGCTGTTTTTTTCTGAACTACTGTTAGTCAAATCGGGTGAAAGTTGTGAATCCTTGTTGGATGTTGGGGAGCACATTATTACGCAGGCATGGAATACGTTTCGGTTACCATCGCAACGCTCTTCAGCAACAGACATAATTTCCTTACGTTCTTCTTTTTCAAGGCGCATCAGCACAGCGATGCAGTTTTTCACATCACATCGCAGTATATGTGGCATTAGTTTTTGTGTTTCAAAAAGCAAAGCAGTCATGCATACCTTTGATTTCAAATTAATGCAAGATGCTGCTGGCGGGAGTGATATTGTGGCCATGGTAACTGATTTTACTGGGGGTAAATCAAACCACTGAGGATCTTTTATCGAGCCAATACAATCCTTGGCGAGTGGATAAAGTGCGCCATTGCCATCCCTTAGAACAATTGCACTACTGGTGCCATTGCAATCATTGCTGCAAGCCATTGTAATATTATTAAAGGAAGCCCCCATAAATGATGCACAGTCTGTGGGAAATTGGCAGTTTTGCTCTTGTTTGCTGTTGTATAAGTTATACAGACTGTAATGTATTTTGCCAAACACTTTTTTAATTACATGAATTCCACGCATATCTACCCCTATTGTAAGCAGCTGAGCGCTTGGTGAGTCAGTACTTATGTTTATTTTTTTGGGTAGCTTTTGAAGCCAGTCGGGGCCTCGCGACGACACGGCTGTTCGAAAAACTTGAACATCTTCACGTCGCAATAGACGGCATTGTTGCCAGTCATCTTCTTTTCCTTCATCTTTAGATCCTAAGCTGGGAACGTTATTCACACAACTTAATGGCGGAAATCGAACCGCTACGTAGTCGCCATCGACCTTAAGTACTTTTCCTATCGGACCGACTTTGTCCTCCACAAAGACAACATCTTTAAGCTGCCATAATTCTTCATCTTTTCTGCTCTCTTGACAACTATTACTATCTTCTTTAGTAGTCATTCTCTTTGTACGTTTATGAGAAGTAACGCTTCCGGTATCGCTACAAGTACTAGACGCTGGGGAGGGCGGTGGTGGCATGTCGATACGGTCAGTGGATTCCTTGCTTGTTGAATTAATTTGTCCACTTTTAGTAGAGCTTGTTGCCTGCAGAGATGATGTTTTTGAAAGATCCTTATCAGGCACACACCCATGAGTATTGGATAATGTTCCTGCAGCCTGGCATTTATCTGACCCTAAAGTTGAGCCGACACTTACGATTTTCATACGACAAACGTCAGAGAAATCCCACACAGAGTTTAATAGCTGACCAACTTTGGGTACACCATTGGTACAGGTAAAACCAATAGATCCGGTTTGATAAATAGGACACTTCTTCATTATAACTTGAGACCCAACATTTATATCAGCTACAACCAATTTAAATGGCTTTTTTGCTTTTGTTCGAAACTTATCCCACAAGTAACGGCGTTGATCGAACGGTAGAACTCCCCACCAATAAATATTGTTAGTGTCAGTTCTTACAGCTGTGTATAAAGAGCAGACATGTATAGTTATTATGGGGTCGTTGATGAACTCATTAAAAGCTGTAGAGACGTGCTCCAATTTTGCTCCGAGGTATCCCAATTGTTCGTCCATCCAAGTCGCAACGCGATTTGACTCAGTTACTACTGAACATCTGATAAAATTAGCTGATATAAGTTCTACCTTTTCAACAATGTTAAGTGCCAATGTCTTTGGATGATAGATGTTTTCCGTCTAAAGCAAGGTTTGAAAAAAATTTAAGTACAGTTGATAAATATTGAAGACATACATTTTAAAAATAAGATTATGATAAACTCTATATATATATATACGTATATATCAAACAAGTTATACCGAACTTGTCGAGTGTGATACAAATACGTAGAACAGTCAATTGGCAGCACATACAAATGTGTCTGTGTAATCAAAGCGCTCACACTGAAAGATGGACAATCGAATCAGCTATTAATGTTTATAAATATATATATATCTTTTATGATGTCGTGGCTGATACTTTCTCTTAATTTCTAGTGGTTTTAAAAAAAAAAAACGTTTTTAAATGTAATTATATATATATATATATAAACTATATTAAAACAACTTAAAACGTTTTAGTCGAGTCTGCCCGATATCGAAATACACATATACATTTTACTTTAACGATACCCTTACACTTGATACCCTTATACACTTGATACCCTCATTTAACTTAGCTTCGTAGACATATTTATACGGCTGGACTTCAATATTTCTACTGTATTTCACGAAATTCTATAGTTCTAATGAAACATTCTATAGCTCGAGTTCTCCTTAAGTCAAACTCTTTTCTGGCATTAAAGAGATTCAAGTTAGGGAAGTTTGACGGTATATATAATTTCGCTACAATACAATATTGAAGTTAACCTTATCCACTGGGCGACGTTAAGTGCTTTCAAAGCTATATTAACACCATCGGCCTGAAATAATTTTGCTAAATTTCGTATGCTCCCGGGACCATAATTTAGTTGATTTGTAATGAAATAAAAAAAAGGTTTATCCACAATGTTCATGAAAGATCAATTTTTGATCTCAAATGATAATGAACACGTATTTATCTGCTAAACATATTTCTGTTCATTGATCATATTGATTGATTGATAAATAATAGTAATAGAGATAATTATTAATTAGTTAATTATAATTAACTAATTTTAAGTGCCTGTTATTTTCCCACTGTTATAAAAGAATTTTGCTTACATCAGATCTATAGGGTTCTAAGTCCAACCAACGCCATTGATGTAATTCGCCATTTTCTGATAGCGCAATAAATTCGGAATATAAAGCCCCAATAGTTTTAAAACGAATAGAACATTTATCAGGCCACGGCTGGAGTTCTTCGGAAATCCATATTGGCGATGGCATTGTAGCTGATTCCTTTTTTTTAGGATCTAGAAACAGTTTTATTCAATAAAATCTTTATTTTTAACTAAAGTCTTCATTGTACTTACCTGTATCTTTATCCCATGTGTACTCGTCTTTACTAATCCAGCGACGTGGGCCATAATATTGACGATCACGCCATCGACTAAACGCTTCACGGTCGGCATTGGTATTAGATATTTGCGCCGAGAGGCTCCCACTTCCTGCTATAACGCTAGGGGACGTCGATGAGCGATTAGACTGATTATTATCTGCACCATTTGAGCTTGCGTTGGTCCGTTCACTACGAATTCGATCGAAAAGCAAACTAAAAAAAAGACAAGTGGGCTATAGTGTTACAAACAAAACTCACAAAAATGTTTAGTTTTTATGTTAACATCATTTAATTTCTGTGCATTGTAGTGTTATTGGACAATAAAATAATTACCCATTTGAGTGTTCTCAAATACGAGATACCCCTATCCTTATAAGAGATACCTGCGAAAAAATAATAGCACCACTCTCATACATAATGTTTCCAACGCTGGCAATTTTACATTAGTAAGTTAAAATAACTTATGAATGCTTTTTTAGAAGGGGATATCCTTAAATATTATAATTAGAAATTTTTTTTTATTTATTTTTTTCACCGTTTTTATGATATTTAACAAATTTTGTCAAAAGAGCCAGAGGCAAAACTGGCGAGAAAAAAATAGCACCACTTGTTAAAAAAAATTCTATAAATTAGAAATTGAAAAAAATAAAATTGTTTACTTTAACATTACTGTATATTATTGACTACAGATTACGCAATAAGTTTTATAGTCGGTAAATGGCAATAACGGGTGCACAGGCATAGTTTCAACCAAGTCCTGGTATCTTTTTTTGTAATAATGGTCCAGGACTCCTGAATTGTTGTCCTCATCGATTCTGTGTCGGTTGGCATTAAATGATTATCTTTTTGATATCAGACCACAGGTTTTCGATAGGAATGACGTCTGGTGAGTGCGCTGGCCGCTCGAAACCATTAACTTATTTTGTCTTGAACCATTCTTTAGCTTTCCTGCTAGTGTGTTTGAGGTCATTATCTTGTTGGAAGACCCGTTTTGGTGCCATTTACTATACGGCAAAGGGTAGAATACATGTCTTTGTAATACTACCATAAACATGTCGGTTCATATTACCTTTTACCCAGTGTACTGCACCCAATCCATAATATGGAAAACATGCCCATACCATAACGGTTTCTCCATACTATATTCTCCATGTTTAATCCTTTTAAGTTTATATCTCTGATTATTTTCCGAGTTGGGAGGAAAGCCTGAAAGCATTTTCCACCAAGCTTTACTTTTCGGCTGACCAATTCTGATATTTTTTTGCGAGCTTCATTCACGTGGAAATACGCTTTGCATTTAAAAGTAGGACCATTCATGGGATACAGCCATTTAAATTTTTCTCTCTGTAACAGTTACTAACTTTTTTCATTATTGGTTTTACATTAATATCAGTTTAACCTCAGTAGCAGCTTTGCAAGGACCCTTCTTGCTTTCCTAGATTAATATGTTTACCTGACGCTGGGTTAGAACTCGCTTTCTTCGCCGTATTTCGAACTTTTTTTACTTATTAATGAAATTCCTAATCATATTATTTTAGCAGCCAACTATTCTACAAATTTCTCTATAAGTTTTACCCTCAAATATTATTTTTTTTTTATCATATCGCGTTTTTTCATATTGCACGTCCCGCTGTATTAAACATTGTGAGTCTTTTTTTAACTTTTTAACTTACTTGAAATAACAAAATTTATGTGAAATCTATTGAAAACATGATTTTCTTCAAAGTAAATTTGCGAAATACAATCGTTTTCATAAAAAAAAGCGCTAGTGGTGCTATTTTATATATAAATATTATATATAAAAAAAAATATAAATATTATATATAAAAAAAAAATATAAGAATTATATATAAAAAAAATATAGATATATATATATATATCAAAAAAATTCCGAGAGTTATATGTGGTTTTAGATATTATATATAAGAACAGGAGTCATAGTGGTGCAATTATTTTTTTCCCAACTGTATATGTATATGTATATAGAATAAAAGCGAAAAAGATTGTGCCAGGGGGGAGATTAACTTTTCCAAAATATTAACTTTTCTAAGTGGCCTTTAAGATTAAAATGCAATAAGAGACATTCAATGACTGTCACAAAAAATGTATAAGCTCTCCTGACGGTTTACAATTACATAATAATTCTTTGTTAACACATAATTTTAAAAATTAACATCATTTTGCAGTTTGCAACAAAAAACAAATTTCGGAAAAGTCCTGAATTAGAGCTTGTAATTACCTGTACCGCCAAATGAACGGTTGGCTTGAAAAATTTAAAATGAAATCAGAAAATTTGAGTCAAAAAGCATTTTATAGAGCTATACACAGTTCAAGCTCGTGACCTGCGGCAGAGAGCCAGGTATGCAGCTCTGAGCCCGTGGGTGCCCAACAAAGTCGAAAATGCGGATAAGAGTCTCCCACCCGAGGCCACCTTACAAACATGAGAAGGTGACTGAGAAAAAGAATAGTATGTCTCAGGCATTAAATACTGATACCTCCACCAATTCTCAACAGTTCTCTGTTCCGCTATATCCCTTGCTATCTTAAAGACTGAAGAAAGTCTTAAATAGTTATCAATGGCAGGTAGATGCATTAGAGACAAGGCTGGAAATGGCTTTAAGAAAATAAAAAGTATATGTATGTGTGGTTTTTTTTCTTTTTCTTTTATGTTTACGATTCTGTGGTTTGGAATCATTTATAATACCCATGGCCCGGTATGCACCTCTGGACAGCATATAAGGTCTAAAGTTGGGTTTATACAATTTTCCATTAATTTTCCTGCAGCTTCGATGGGCTTATCTCCTTTTGGAAAAACACAGCTCGTGCAAGGTGTTTTTCCAAAAGGAGATAAGCCCATCGAAGCTGCAGGAAAATTAATGGAAAATTGTATAAACCCAACTTTAGACCTTATATGCTGTCCAGAGGTGCATACCGGGCCATGGGTATTATAAATGATTCCAAACCACAGAATCGTAAACATAAAAGAAAAAGAAAAAAAACCACACATACATATACTTATTATGTCTCCAACTTACTTTCTTATGCTGGAGTAGTTACTAAAGATTTCCTCTGAAAACAGACCATCTGCTGGATCAATAATAACGCTGCTGTTTTCACCCGAAAAACCATTGTCCAATAATGAAATTAAGTCTTCAGGAACATAATTGTCGCCTCCCTCTTCAGTATCATCAGCCTCTTCGTCATCGCGAGAAAGCAAATTGTTGACGGCTAAATTTACATCGAGATTTGTGCGCTACATTTTAGAGTGTATAATAAATAGCAAAATTAGAAAATGAATACTCTGATTTGTATAATGAAGTAGTTACCTGAAGTTCTCGAATGATGAGATTTCTGCTCTTTCCTTGTAGTACGACTTCTGCTTGAGAAATAAGTTCTTCAGGCACATAAGTAGCTGGCACTGTGACGAGGGGCCGATTGGATGCGCCACTTCCAATTATTACACCTGTACTTCTTGATCCAGATCCTTGTCCACTTGAGCTTGATCTTCCTGTTGCTCTCAGAAGCCGAGCTCGCGAACGAGCCATTGGTCTGGAAGTTGACGGTGCCTTTGGAGCATTTGTTGCTGCTACTCCACCAGATGGGACACTAAACAAAAATTATTCATTATTCTCAATATACAATTCCTATCTTTAGAAGAACTTATTACCAAATTAAAAATGCTTAAAAAGAAATAATAAATATTCTATAACAATATTCAAAGAAAGTTTCTAAGGAGATTTTAATAAATACCAAATTGAATCAACTTTACATAACTATCTCAATATTTACACAAAAAATATTCAAGAAGTACTACCTACATACACCTAGCCCTCGCTTAACATGATCTTTTTTAAGACGAACCCGGTATAACATGATTATTGTAAATTATCTTTCTCTATAAAGGATTGCCATAAATTGATTATTTTATCTTTAATATAACTTAAGCAGTCAACATTGTATATATGACTATCAATGATGTGCAAGCGCTGTTTGACGATAAAAGCTTTGAAGAAACCAAACCAATAAATGGTTTAACCATAGAAAAACTTCAAGAAATTACATATGCTTACAGCTACGAATCATTATTTATAAATTCTGACCCTTTTATCAAAAGGCGATCAAATTTAAAACAGAGTTGAATAAAATATTTTTACTTTATACAGAGTGCTACAAAGAAGCTTTACAATCCACTAAATACGGAAATATTCGGAAAGCCAAGCTCGCCTTTAATTAGTTACAATCTGAGTGCAATGTAAATTTTCGACAGTGCATGTGAGAACGGAAATGTTATACAGCATTGTACACCGACAGCGTTTCCAACTCATAGAATTGATACTTCTTTTCCGGTGTGGTAAATTTAGTGTAGTATTATAGCACCCTGCATTCGCCATCAAATCTATGCACTACTACGGTCATTCAATAACAATTATTATTATATATACAGTCTGTCAATTAATTGTTTGCAAAATGTAATAAGTCACACAATTTCAACTTTAACATTATTATTTATTATAAAAGGAACCTAGTTTCGTGGTGATTTCTTTACCATTTTTTTTTATAAATATATTCTTAAACTTAATAATTAACAAAAATAATAACAACATAAGCAAATCATAAAAAAATTCATAAAAAACTAAAAAAAAGAAATATGCCATCTGTCAATTAATTGTTTGCAAAATTGTTTGCATTCAAGTAAAAATGCCAATATTTTTTTTGGCTTTGGAGGAAATTTGCTAGTTTCTTATATGCCCTCCATCAGCCTCTATAACTTCCCGGAGGCGTCGCGACATCGACGATATTAACGCTTTAATGTCGTACACCTTCGGTAGTTTTCGCCACTCCTCGTTGATAAATTTTATTAATTCGGCTTTTGAATTTGGGCGACGTTTGGCCACTCTTTTCTTGAGCCATGCCCACAAATTTTCAATTGAATTGATATCCGGACTCTGGGCAGGCGTATCAATTGCTTTGCTGCAATTATACAGCAGCCAGGTACGACAGAGCAGCGATTTGTGTTTGGGATCATTATCCTGATACAGCTTGTACTTCAGCTTGTTGCTGTTTTCAGGATGAATGAATCCCAAATTGAGCGCACTTTTTGTCAATTCGTTTTTTAAGATGTCCAAGTAAAATTCTTTCGTCAAAATGTTTTCGAAAATCCGCAGCTCTCCAACGCCTTTGGATGAAATGCAACCCCACACCATCACTGAGAGCTTGCCAAACTTCACAGTGGTTATTATGTTTTTGGGCTGCAGGGATGTCTTTGCTTTCCGCCATACTTTACTTTTCCTTGCTACACATGATGAGTATTTGTTCTTATTAAGAACTTTCCTCACCGTCTCATGGCTCACGCTCTTATTGCAGTCTGCTTTGATGTCATTGACCAACTCTCTGAGGCTTGCTTGCGGTTTATTATCAATAGTTCTTATAATTTTTGAAAAATCTCGCCTAGAGCTTTTTTTGGTCTGCCTTTGGAACAGTTTAATTCCAGTCTATTTTCCTTATCAGCCCGGCCAATAATATTATAAACCGTTCTAAGTTTAATATTAAACATTTCCGCCAGCTCTTTAATGGTTTTCCCATTGTTATGGTGGAAATAAATTAGTTGAATTAAATTATCCTTAGTCCGTTTGCCAGGCATTGCAAAAATCTTCAATTTAATAAACACGTGCGAAATTACAGAAGAAATTCTAAAAAGAATGAGTGCAAGGAAGACTAGAAAAAGGCACGCAGTCAAAATTTTTGACATTTTGTTGTTCCGTTACCTTTTCTATGCTACTCTTTCCACCAGTGTTCGCATTTTGCAAACAATTAATTGACAGTGTCATAGATGCCTTTTTTTTGTTTTCACCGCTTTTTCTACGTTTTACTTGGAATTCTGTCATTTTTTTTCTTCATAAATATAACTTATACATATCTTAATAATAATTGATAAGCAAAATTGTCCCAGATAATTCCATTATTTATATTTTTCATGTTAAAGTTGAAATTATGTAACTTATTACATTTTGCAAACAATTAATTGACAAACTGTATTTGTAATTCAATCTGTAACAACACTATATTGGATTTTGTTTACTGAATTCAGAAATTAAATTATATCTGTTCGTAATTCATTCCTTAACAATACTATATTTGATTTTGTTAAGTAAACTTAGAAATTAAAAATAAAAATTACAAGTACAAATTTCTAGTTATCAGATGTTAAATATTTAATTACTTGTTAAAATATGTATTAAATTTATCATAAAACATACCACTTATTCTCAGATTTAGTCAAATCTAGTTTTTCTGAATTTATAGAGAAGGCAACCCGGAAAGCTTTTCCATCTTCCAAAAGAACTCCAATATGACCAGGTCCAATGACGACTTCCTTCACTGGAATTTTTAATTGCTCAAATATTCTATGACTACCGGAACCAAAGCGGTTGACTTTATCCGATACTTCTCGTATTCTAAATTAAAAATAAATAAAATCATATTTAATACCATATTAAAATACAAAGTTAAAATTATTATATATTTATAAATGCAAGTGCATGTTACACGACACCCAAATTTTTTATTGTAATCTCATTACAGGACTGTTAAAAAAAAACAACAAAAAATTAATATTTTTCAAAAGTTATATTTTTTTATTCAAAGTAGTTTCCTTGTGCTTCGATACAGTGTTTAGCCCGGTCAATTAGCATTTCAAATGAGTGTTTAAGGTCATTTTTTGGAATGCTCTTGAGAATATCGGTCGTCGCCTTTTGGATAGCTGAAATGTCCTGAAACCAGTGTCTTTTCATGGGCAAATGAAGTTTTCCAAATAGGTAAAAATCACAGGGTGCCAGATCAGGTGAGTAGGTTAATGGTTAATATGGAGTTTTTTGTCAAAAAATCAGTGACAAGCGTCGACCGATGAGACGGCGCATTATCGTGCAACAGGCGCCAGGACCCTGCCTCACGGTATTGTGGTCGAACACGACGAATGCGTGACAAAAGACGCTTCATAACACCAAGGTAAAACACAGCATTAATCGTTTGGCCAGGTGGGACGAACTCTCGGTGTACAATACCCTCGGAATCGTAAAAACAAATCAGCATTGTCTTTATTTTTGACTTCTGAAGACGACTTTTTTTCGGTGATGGCTCGTCTGGATGCTTCCATTCGGCACTTTGACGTTTGGTTTCGGGATCATATTGAAAGCACCACGTTTCATCACAAGTCACAATCGAATATTTGTAGATTATGTCCTTTCTCGACTTCTTAATCAAATCCCTACAATGTTGGATTCGTAGCAAATTTTGCTCTTTAGTCAATTTGTGCGGAACAAGCTTGGAGCACACCTTCCGTAGACCCAATTTGTCTATCAAAATGCAATGAATGGAGTCTTTGGTGATATTTAACCCCATTTCCATGTAACGCAAAGAAGATTTCGGCTCATTCGTAATAAATTCCTGCAGTTTTTCAATATTCTTTTGGGTAATCACTGATTTTGGCCGGCCCGACCTCTGATCGTCACAGAGGTCCTCTCACAACCTTCTTGGAATCGCTTAAACCACTCATGCACATTACTACGGGATAGGCACTGACCACCATAAACTTTTTCATCATTTGAAATGTTTCAGTGAACGTTTTCCCAAGTTTAAAACAAAATTTAATATTTGCTCTTTGTTCAAAATGCATTTTACGACCGATGACCAAAAGCTGCTGTCACTTTTTGATTGATAACTTCGATTGTAGTTTTCCAATTGTCTTAAAATTTTTACGAAATGTCAAAAAGAGATCAAACTTTTTATTTCATATACCCACCAATAACTGGCGCCACCAGAAACAGTTATATTTAAAAAGATCTGTTTCTTTTGATACGGACCATGTATATCAGCAGAAATGCACAAAAGTAACGAATAATAATTATATAGTTGTGTGTACCCGAATACGAGAAGCCTTCAACCCAGGTGGCATATGCCCTCACTTACCCATAGATTGTGCCTGCACGTATTTAGCTACGATGCCGTTGCCAGTAACTTACTGAATACGTATAAAATTGTTACTTTCATTACGTCTTTTATTGTTTAAAAATCACATAGAGCATATGTAAAAAGTGTAGTTAAATACGAATAAAAGCTATCGGCTAAAACTGAGCTTTATAATAACTGCCTTTACCGGTTTTAACGAGTGCCGGAGGAAATTACAAAAGAATTAAAAAGGTTATATTACTCATATTTATTTACTAATTTTTCATTCATTCATTTTTCAATTCATAAAAGGAATGCTAGATAAAATCTCTTAGCATAAGACAAAAACGTTTTGACGAATTGTGTTCTTCGTTTACTTATGTTCTTAACATAACGTCAGACAACGTCGAACCTCTCTTAAATGGAACTAAAATAAGACTTTGGGTGTTTTGCAGAATTATATGGTTTGTATGCTTGTGGTGAAAGCCCCCTTGTGTGATCCAATGTGCGAAACCTTGCTAGTAGAGAAGAATAATGCAAACTTTTGCAGTTATTTCTTTTTTAATTCTAGCTAAAAAACTCTGTATATCAGAATTTATTGTCTTATGTTTCATAGTGTTCCGCCTGTGTTTTGAGAAAAATAAGGGAATTAGATGCGCCCAAATATATCCATATATATATATATATATATATATATATATATATTTGTTGAGACATGGTAATTCTGACTGTTATATAACACATTTGACTTTAGAAAAGCAATTAGACATTGAACTGTTGCAAATGTAAAAAAAAATGAATTTCAGTATTAGGTGACCTTCAAGAATGTTTTAAGAATAGTTTGCACAAATTAAAGTTCACCCAGTAAAACCACACTGCTAAATCATATTTAAATTATTAATTAACGATTAACGAATAACTGGACCATCACCATCTACTGGAGCTGTGGCGAAAGCTATTAGATGTAAAAATAAGCACTCCCCTATCCCAGCTCCTTCTAATGGAGTTAGTCCCCCCTCTTTACTCCCTACTCTATCTGTCATTGCTCCTCGTAGACAAGTTTTTGTGTCTAGACTATCGGCTGATACAACTTGCGAGTCGATAGTTAGATACATAGCTAGTAGATCTTCTGCAAGTGTATCGGTTACCAAATTTAACTTCTCTACTCCTAGAGAAATCTCTTCTTTTAAAATTAACGTATCTTCAGATTTCTTTAACACTATATGTGACTCTAATTTCTGGCCTCCACACATGATAGTTCATGAGTTTAGGCCAAAGAAACGAGCGCATCCTTCTCCTGTAGTTCTTCCTACTAACATTGCAAAAAACTAATACTAACGTATCAGAATGTTAGAGGGCTTAATTCTAAACTTAATAAGCTTTATGTAGACAGTTTTTCGTTTGATACTAACATTATTATCTTTACTGAAACCTGGCTAAAGCCCGAAATTTCAGACTTTTCATTATTTTGCAATAAATACACATCTTTTAGATGCGATCGTTTGTCGCGTATAGGAGGTGGTGTCCTTATTGCCGTAGACTCTGATCTTCTATCAGAATCTATTTTATCTCCTTGCCTAAATAATATTGAATTTATTGCCGTTAAAATTATATATAAAAATATTTCTATATATATAACGTGCTGTTATATTCCGCCACAGTCCGATTTGTCCGTATACCTGGAGCATATTACTGCTATTGAGTCCATTTCGTCACTACTTTCTAGTAGTGATTACCTCTTTGTATTTGGTGACTTTAATTTGCCGGATGTGGTATGGTCTGATTCTCCAAATGTTTTGATGCCAACCACATCTCACGAATTTATCAATTCACTTTTAGAGATGTCTCTTTCTCAAATTAATCCGGTTCGAAACTGTAATGGTCGTCTTCTTGACCTTATTTTTGCATCGGATCCTTTCTCTAGCTCTGTAATACAAACATGTCCTTTAGTTGTCCCCGAAGACCCCTATCATCCTACTTTAGACTTAGTTTTTGAACTGCCTACATGTGAGCATATTTGTTCTATTAACCCAGTCGTTAAAACACGCTGTTTTCGTAAAACAGATTTTGTAAAACTTAATTCATTAATTTTAGAGACAAACTGGTCGCAACTGTACTCTTGTACTAACATTAACAGTGCTACTTCAATCTTTTATAATATTATAAAATCACATTTTGACCAAGCTTCCCAGGAAAACTAATAGACCTCCTTGGTTCCCTAAGGAATTGGCAATGCTTAAAAATGTGAAGACTAAATATTATAAAAGATTTAAGAGTTCGAATAATCCTTCAGATTTTTCTCGTTATGTTATAGCCAGAACAAATTTTGTTGTTTGTAATTCGCGTTGTTACAATAACTACCTTATTCGTTGTCGTTTGCAATTTGCTCAGAATCCTAGGCAGTTCTACAACTTTGTCAATACTAAACGAAAAACTACCTTACTACCCTCATCTGTTTCTTATGAAGACATGAAAGCAAATACTGATCAGGCTTCAGCCGATCTTTTTGCAGAATTCTTCCAAACTACTTATTCATCTTCTAACTTTCTTCCAAATTCCCCTTATCCGTATACCTTGCCGAAATCTAACTGCATTTTTAGTCCTGTGATCCTGGAAAGTTCGTTACATAACGAACTTAACTTAATCAAGCCAAGTTATTCACCAGGCCCAGATGGAGTACCAGGATGTGTACTTAGGTACTGTTCTGAATCTCTATGTAAGCCCTTGCTTAAATTATTTGAATTGTCTGTTAACTCGTGCTCTTTCCCAACCATTTGGAAGGAATCATTTATAATTCCTCTTCACAAACATGGTTCAAAGTCTGATGTTAAAAACTATAGGGGTATTTCCAAATTATCCGCGATGCCTAAAGTGTTTGAGAAGCTGATAACATCTCAACTACAACACTCATGTAGCTCTATCATTTTACCCTGCCAACATGGTTTTGTGAAATCGAAATCTACTACCACTAACTTACTTGAGCTTACCTCCCTTGTTATTAAAGGTTTTCAGAACAAAAAGCAGACTGATGTAATTTACACAGATTTCAGCAAGGCTTTCGATTCCGTTAACCACTATCTCTTGCTTAAAAAACTTAGTACTATCGGATTTCAACACAGCCTTCTTATGTGGATTTCCGAATATCTTTCTTGTAGAACCCAAAAAGTTCTTTTTAAATCCTCACTGTCTAAGCCTGTTTTTGTTACCTCTGGTGTACCCCAGGGTAGCCACCTTGGGCCTTTACTTTTTAATTTATTCATTAACGATCTCCCGTCTATTTTCCTTCACTCCTATGTACTAATGTACGCCGATGATGTGAAGCTGTGCTTATCTTATAATGACAACAACTGTCCTTATTTATTGCAATCGGACCTGGATTTGTTTTTTGCTTGGTGTAAATGCAACTTGTTGTTTCTGAATTGCTCTAAATGTAAGGTTATGTCATTCTATAGAAGCACGCCTCACACATTTAATTACAGGCTCGACCGGGTTTCTCTTGAGAGATTAGACTGTGTCACCGATTTGGGAATTCTTCTCGATCATAGACTAAAATTTGACAAACATATCGCGCTTACAGTCAACAAGGCGACTCAATCTCTTGGATTTATCAAACGATGGTCTAAGGAATTCGACGACCCTTATACGACTAAGCTGCTATATACTTCTCTTGTTCAGCCTATTCTGGAATACGGATCTTGTGTGTGGTCTCCTCAATATTCGGTACACCAAGACAGAATTGAGTCTGTTCAAAAGAAGTTCCTTCTTTTTGCTCTTCGCGGCTTTAACTGGGTTCCAGGTACTGATTTGCCTTCATATCACAGTAGATTGCAATTAATTAACCTCCCATCTCTTACTAACCGTCGCATGATGCTGGGAGTTCTATTTTTACATAAATTAATAATTGGCAAGATTGACTCATCTCTGCTATTGAGCCAAATAAACTTTTCTGTACCTTTGAGACGTACTCGTAACTTTACACCGATTTCTCTAAATGCTTGTAACACTAAATATTCTCTGCATGAACCTTTTCGAGTTCTCTGTGTTGACTATAACAGACTTTTTCGAGTCTTCAACTCAGAGTCCTCTTTTGATACGATTAAGAACCATATCCTTAACTTTTTAACACGTAGTAACTTGCACTAATTTGCTTTACTAATCATAGTGATCTGATTGGGTTTTTCCCAATCCTCGCAACAAATGTTGGATCATTTAATACTCTTTTTTTGAACACCCCAGATATTAAATTAAATTTTTTACTTAATATTTCATTTTAAATTTAAAATATATTTTGTAAGTTTTAATTTATATTAAAAATTGTAATTTTCGGGTCGGTAATTGCGGATTTTTTAAAAGAAAGTAAATGCATTTTTAATAAAACTTAGAATGAACTTTAATCAAATATATAATTTCCATTTTGTTCGATAACCTTTTGCTCTTCCCGGCAAATTTTGTATTCCACGCTCATAGAACTTATGGCCTTTATCTGCAAAAAACTGAACCAAGTGCGATTTTATAGCCTCATCATTGCCGAAAGTTTTACCATTTAAGGAGTTATGCAAAGACCGAAACAAATGGTACTCTGAGGGTGCAAGGTCAGGACTATATGGTGGATGCATCAAAAGTTCCCAGCCAAGCTGTCCCAGTTTTTGCCGGGTCATCAAAGATGTGTGTGGTCTGGCGTTGTCATGATGGAATATGACACCTTTACGATTGATCAATTCTGGCCGTTTCTCGTTGATGGCTGCATTCAATTTGTCCAGTTGTTGACAGTAAACATTCGAATTAATCGTTTGGTTCCTTGGAAGCAGCTCACAATATACCACACCCTTCCAATCCCACCAAACAGACAGCATAACCTTCTTTTGGTGGATATCAGACTTTGAAGTGGTTTGAGCTGGTTCACCATGCTTGGACCATGATCGTTTTCGATTAACGTTATTGTAAACAATCCATTTTTCATCTCCAGCTATGATTCGCTTTAAAAACGGATCGAATTCATTGCGTTTAAGATGCATATCATAAGCGTTGATTCGGTTTGTAAAATGAATTTCTTTTAATTCATGTGGTACCCAAATATCAAGCTTTTTCACCAGTCCAAGACTTTTTATGTGATAATGAACGGTTGATTTTTGTATATTTAACTTCTCTCCTATCTCACGCTCAGTTACATGACGATCCAATTCGTTTAATGCTTTGATTTGGTCATCATCAACTTCATTTGGCCGACCTGAACGTGGCTCATCTTTAAGTGAAAAATCTCCAGAACGGAATTTGCGAAACCAATTTTGACACTGTCTTTCTTTTAAGGCTTTATCACCATACACATCACGTAACTTTTTAGCAACCTGCTCTGCGTTTTTTCCTTTACGGAAATAATAATATAAAATATGACGGAAATGCTCTTTTGTGGACTCCATATTAAAAAGGGCGCCAAACAAACAAATGTAAACAAAATTACGCGCACTTTTTTTCTAAAGCAAGCTAATAGTGACAGCTAATAAATGTCAAAAGAAAAAATACAATTAAATAGTCACAAGCTGTTAAAAAAATTATAAACGCCGACTATATGAAAAATCCGCAATTACTTTTTGCGCAACCCAATATATTGGTACTGCATTCCACATTTGTTGCCTCTAGCTCTTAAAGTTTCTCATATCAAAGCGTACATACAGACAGACGTTTTGACAGGACCACCATATAATAAACACAAGTAAAAATTATCCAGTCGAGAGGGCCCGACTTTGAAAAACCGTCAACTATACACTAGAAGCCCGAATTAACGAACCATTAAATGCAATCCCCTGTACGTTAAATCGGAAAGTTCGATACTCAACTTAGGACCCAGTATTGTATCTACAAATGCATAAAGTTATTATTTACGTTAATAGAAACAATATTTTGATGTTTAATTTTTTTATTTGAGGTTTTGTATAACCTTAGTTGCTTCATTGCTCCATCAACAACACGTCAAGTGCTATAAGTTATAGGAAAACCGTTTAAGTACTGAATTAAAATTATCTGAAACAACCGAAGAACGATAAGCGATTGCCAAAATCAGAGCATCAACTACAAGAAGTGAATAGCAGGAAGAAGCAAGTAAATAGCAACGAGAGCGATTGCCAATCAATCGAATGAGAGACCGCCTACTTCAAGAACAGCACTAACAAGTGCACTGCCAAAGGAAAGAGCCCAAAGCATCAGATCATATACTTCAAGATCGAGCTGTAATTGAAAAATGGAAGCATTTAGTTACAGCAAAGACAGTACATTGTAATCAGAGAACTGAATAAAATGTATCCACATTAAAGTTTAAACTTGAGTGAATAAACACAATGACCGACCCACGAGAGGCTCTCTTTAAACTAATGTGTATGGCGACAGTGCATTGACTATAAATTTTCTGCAACTAAATAGAAACTAGAACTATTGCTTTCAAATATCTTTTTTTTGAGCATCGTTAAAATTTGTTTCATGGCCACGTTCAAAGTACAAGGATGAGTGTATCATCGAGTCGGTAAATTTCTCCCGCAACCAACTGATATGCATGATTAAGCTCAAGATGCGATATCATTACCTTTGAAAAAATGGATCTTTTAATCAAGTTTACATGTAACACAACTTGGAATCTCAACACTAAAAAATCATGTTGGTGCTGGATGTTTTCCATTGAATGGCAAAATCAAGGTTTGCCACACACTTACATCAAATTTTTTGAACGATAAAATAATCTACTGAACTACTGGAACCACATGAAAATCCAATAGTGTTTGAAATAAGTAAAAATATGAATGACGGACCTGCTCCGCATGGTTAAAATCAAATTTACTATTTAGAAATACAGCAAGAAACACAAACAGGTGTCGACACTCCTGACCCACCACAGTAAGGGCGACATAAGCCAAATGATGGATATACACAGCTAATATTAAAGTAAATAATGTTGATGTTCTTATCTATAACATGAGGTTTGTTTCACATGCAAAAATTGGTTTTTGCATTCTCTGGACTTTTGTACATTTGGTGTTTTCTATTTAAGTGCTCTGCGATTTTACTTTAGAAAAGAAAACATAAGACACTATATAAACCGAATATTACATTTACCGCCTTCTTCTTCTTATGTGAAACATAAAATTCCTTTATATTGTACATGGAACGCAAAGAATCGCAAATTTTATGGATGAAAGTAAGGTTTAGTTCTGTCTGATCATTCTGGGACAGCCCTTCTGATTGATGGGGGGAGTGTATACTGTTCACCCAAAGAACTCTGATTATTATTTGAGAATGCAACTTTACTTCGGAAGACCAACATCGTTTCAAGTCATCAAAACCATAAATGTCACAGAATATCAGACTTATAAGCAGGCATGCTATAGACTTGGTGTGTTTGAAAGTGATCATTCTGACAAGACGAGCCCGTAAAGATAGTCCCAACAACAGTAGTCAGAGTTCAAGCCCACAGCTTAAAAAATATGCAAACTCATTATATAGGATGAATGCATCATGGCACATAAGCGAGCACTCGAAGTTTATGATCGAACTCTGCGACATTTAAAAATTAGTTAAGAATCTATGTTTGTGAGCGATTTTTGATAAATTTTGCCGGTTATACCAAGATCGACACCCGCTGAAGAGCTCCAATGCTTGCCTCAAAGCATCACCGGCTTGGGAAATTGTGGAAAAAGTTACACCATGAACCAATATAGGTCTGCTTTTGAATATAGGTGATGAAAAGCATACGATTGATCTTGGGCTGATAAGTCTAATATGTGATGATGAGGCTGATGTTAAACTCTAGGGAGGCCCACATACATGCTAGTTAAAAAAAAATTGGGAGAAATGAGCACAATTTTCAGTGTTCTGTTCCAAGTACATTTTCATACCCTCCTATCTCGGAGACTGCTCCACCAGTAACTCTTGAAGAGTTGTCAATAGAAAGTAGTAACTGTGAAGAAGTTCCCCTGGACGGTATCCAGCACTCATATAGGATAGTTAATGTATAATAAACACTTCAGACTTAAGCTACCGAATCGTTTATCATTTATATTTATTATTTTTATAATTATAGCTTATTTGTCCCTTGTAGTAGCCAAAGAGGTAATCTCGACTACTACTAAGGCCATTAGAAGAGTTGTGAGCAACCGGATACAGAACGCAAGCTTTGAGGTGACCATATATTGATATATTGTAGAATGATATAAGGTAGAATCTGTGGTTAAGTAGCACAAAAAATTATATTTTATAACCATAGGGGCTGGGGACGTGACAATAAATATCGATAAAATATCTAGGAATCATGCTACACAGGATATAGTATTCGTTAGAATGATGGAATCACAGATGCAGGCAGCTCTGTCGCGGAAGCTGTCCAAATTGGAGCTATAAATATCTTTAAATGAAGCTAGCTCCAGTATATCATATCCGCACTTAAGGTTATATCCCGTTTTAGAACAATCTCAGCTGATGCTGATATCGTTTTAGCGACTTTGCAGCCCGTCAATATCCTGGCTAGAGTCAGATGAGAAGTACGCCTGTGGTTCGCTTAATAACGGTACAACGCCAACGAACGCAGTTCGGAGGGCAGAGCGACAAGCGTCAATAGATACATCGCAAATGAGGTTGTATACAACCAAGGAAAGGTGCATGTACAAATCTTTAGAACAGATGTGTGTTTGAATTAAAAAAAAACTGGATGCATATTTAATTTGTATCAAATTGTATATTTGCCACCCCGACCCATGAATCAAATTTACACCAATAGCTTTTATTTTTATTTCTATTAGTAGCTTTGATGATATGGAATTAAAAAGTTAAATAATCTAATCAACCATTGTCCCTAAATATTTCTAGTCAAAAAAATAGCCTGAGTTTTATCAGGATTAAATAGTATTCTATTTTGCAAAATTGAAGATAACAATTGTTTGAATTTGACTATCGAGTGCAGGGTACTATGTATTCTAAATGAAACCATATTGATGCAGGCGAAAGACTTCGTTGACACTTAAAACTATAAAAGTGTGTCTTATTGACTGGGGATAGCAAACTTATGGGGCGGTGATAAACAGACGCTTGTTTGAGCGGCTTTATTGCTTTCCGGATGGCAATTACATTGGCACGGAATATTGCAGAGACGTAACAACTTGTTGATCATTCTCACTAGGAGTTGGATAGTGCTTTTAATTTTTTCATTTTTTTCCTGAGTATTTTCTCGTTTTAGTTTGAAGGATCACTGATGTTGTAGCACTAGAAAAATATTACCCCTTATCAGGAACGGGTGAATGTAAATCTTCTGCAAACATAGAAGCTGTTCTTTTTGCTCCAAACTAACAAGATAATTTGAACCGTTATTAAGCATAAGAACATGTTTCTTTAATACTTTTGTTAGATTCAAAAAGGAAAAGGAAGTGCTGTTAGCTGGTATGTGAGTGTGTTTTGGTATAGGTAAAGAGTTTACTTCTGTCTTCTACAAACCAATGTTAAACTGTTGCTTTCTGACATCATTTGCCTCTTGCCTCAGAAAATGAAAATCTTTCTGCTTTATTTAAATTGACCGATATATTCCATACTAAAAGCATAGACTTTTTTATTAAGCACACACACAAAAATTAATTTATACTGACCTAAGGCAAGCCTGAAAAAAAGACAAACAGGTCATGAAAAAAGATATACACAAGAAAGAACGACGCCTATTCATATCCCAGATCAGAAAATAATTTTCAACCGATTCGATTCAATTTCGATTTAAACAAATGTATTTTCAAAGGAAATGCTTTAGTTTTAGAAGAAATTTAATAAATATTGCAGTTTAAGCATAAAATTGGTAGCTACTTTATATTTTTTAAACTTACGTATAATACATGCTCTTAACACATGATGTATGTTATAACAATCGGACAATAAATACAAAAAATTAAAGAAAGAAAGCAATGATTGAATTTAAAAATGAAAGGTAAAAGGTTTTGGATTGCAGTAAATTTTGGGTATTCGTCGCAAACGACTATGCATTTTAACATTTAGTACGTTAGAAAAACGTGTTAAATGGGCTCACCATAATGTTTATATAGCACAGCTTTTAGTTTTAAGAGAATTGCAGTTTGAAGCAGCAATGAAGCAACTAAGCTTAAAGCAATCCTCAATTAAAAACTTTTTTAATAAATTATTAATGTATTTACATACGTATATTACATATAAATAAATAATTATAAATAATTGTTAACTTCGCTTTAATAAAAGTTAAGTATCCTTTATTTTTTTAAAACAAAAATATTTGGTTAAAATAAAGTATAACTTTTAATGCATTTAAATCTACACGACTGGGGTCCTAAAAAATAACGAATTATCCGATTTAATGTAAAGGGGCTTGCATTTCATGGTTCGCTAAACCGGATGCCTACTGTATATATTTCAGTTAGATCTTAGCTCGGCGCGTTTAAACATATAGAATAATACCCAAGTCAATGATCAATGTATAGCGATTGGTCGTGGTTATTCAAAATAATTTATATCTCTGAAACATAAAGAAATACTTTAAAAAAAAATTATCTTCGATAACACTGCATAGCTAGTCATATTGGCAGCACGGAATTAGTTTAGACTGTTATTCAAAAGCATTCGAAATAGGTTAAATCAAAAAATATATTATAGCAGTTACACTTGTTTTATTCTAAGATTACATTCAATTTTCATAACAACCTATACTTGACGACCAGCGTATGTTCTCTGTATTTTATGTGGAATACAAGCATTATTAGAAACATACATACATATGTTATACGTAGTTTTCTGAAAATCTATGTATTTACGTACTTGTCAATTTGTTAATAAGTTGTCTTAACAGAAATTAGTCTGTACGATTTTAAAATACAAAATACCTGTATGTAAATATAAATTGAACTGCTTATAAAATATAAATTCACATTTATTATGAGAAATGCACATTTAGTGATGTCCGATACTGTAAAATACAAGTAAATTGGTATATACAGTTGATGAGTATATACATATGTATATAAATACTTTTATATACTTACAATCTTTATATATCTATTTACAACTGTATTACATTAACATTACATTGTCAGAGTTATACATACATATTTACATTCATTACATATATATATATATATATATATTTATATATACGTATATGCACATGCTTAACTATGTGCAAATGATCATTATTTCCTACATACCCTTTCATGTGAGCATTCACACAGCTTACCTCTCAATAAATTGTTCATCAGTTCCCGGGAGTGGTTGCAAAACAAATTGCATAGAAACCATTGTTAATTCCGTTAACTAAACAAAATACAGTTCTTTCTCAATTTTCATTTCAGCTTGGAATATATAACTAGAAGTAGGGATGTCACAAAATTTGTGAGACTTTACCGATGTCGATAAATATAGCATATCGATATATCGCACAAAACGTGTTATTTAAGAATAATGCTTTAATTTGGTCCAATGGAAAAATCATAAAAACTCTTATAATTCTTGGTTAACAGCCAAATATGCAAATTATCATTGTGAATATAACATTTTTGTCCAAAGAATTAAAGCTGAATAATAATATATAAGGGAGCACAAATCCTACTTTTTACAGAATATATAAAAATATAAGGAAAGAAAAATTGTTGAATGAATCTGGACACTAATTATAATACTAATAAATAATAAAATCTTAATGACTGTATATCCAACAATCGGTAAGTGGCTTTGCACAAGCACATTTACTGGGTTATCTTGCAGTTGTACAGTTGGCTTCGGCTTAATCAAACAATTTGCGAAAAACATTGTATATACATAACATATTCTTTGCTTAAATTATGGATTATATTGAAACAATCGAACGAACACGGCTAAAACGTATGGCAAGATTGTTGTCAATGGTGAAACCCTGCATAACAGTTATGACAGAGGTCCCCAAAAGCTGCATATGCCAGAGAAAATAGCAATGCATACGTACAAGCACTTCTGGTATAAAAGACTACATCTTTTAAATCAATTAAGGGATAGTGTATCGTAGCTGGAGACGATTTCTGATCACACTCCCTAAAAGTGCTACATTTGTGTGGCGGTCAGCTATTTTTTATTATATTGATTCTTGGCAAAGTGTTAGCTTAGTGCCTTTTATTTTGGAAATTCTGTTGCAACCAACAACATTGATTTGATTTGAAAATTGATCTTGTGTTTATGATGTGAAGAAAAATGTTAGCATAAAATATAGCATTTTTGGAAAAACTATAACACTAACACTATTAACTAAAAAATTACTAGGGCGGTTTGCTGCAAATAATATATAAATTGATGAGATAATAATAAAACAGAGTATTCATAAGCTTCAAATGTTTAGCCTAGTTTAGATTTTATCCTCACGTAAGTTAAGCAAGCAATTTTAAGAGATAAAAATACCACACCGTAACCAAATATTTATAATACACAGCCAGATTTACGGCTAAACAGCAACAGTACATTAAATACGTGACCGCATAACTCTGCGTACACCCTAAGAATTTATTAAAATTAAACTTTGAACATGAATTGCTTAGCCAAATTTAAAATATTTTCACCTTTTATTTTTTAACTTAACTTAAGTTAATTTTTCTTTTTTTAAATTATTTTTACATATTTTTCATTAAAATGGTTGTATATTTTGAATACACTTCAAAAATACGTTATAAAGAAATGCAGCCTCAAAAGTCTGCGTACACTTATATTTAAATACACTAATTTATCCATAATATTAATTTTTTAATTTATTGTAGGGTATCTTTTACTTTCTAATACAAGGCGTCTTGGCATTGATTCGACAAGAGTTTTTGTTTCGTCTGCAGTAATTTTGCTCCACTCCTCCATGATGACCTCCAAAAGCATATTTTTGTACTCAACGAGGTCCCACAAATGTTCAATGGGTTTAAGATCAGGGCTCTGCGGAGGTGTTTTTAACTGTTTTTTCACATTGTTAAGTATCTTACACTTAGCAAAAGAATTCATGTTTAAAGTTAAATTTTCATTAATTTTTAGGGTGTACGCAGAGTTTTGCGGACAAGTGTAAATACATATACAGTGTGCCTTTAAAGTCACTGTACGCCCTATACATTTGCACGAAACGACCGCAAATTTGTCAAATTTTTATTAAGCAAATAAGTTCTGATGCAGCTTTATAAAATACTGTAATATCTTTAAAAAACGACAAAAGCAGTAACATTTTATTTTAGTCTAATTATATTTCCCAAAAGCTAAAAATACCCTAAATTTTCCATCAACATAAGTATACAAGTTAACAACAAAGTAATATCATACAAGCTAGCAACTAAGTAACATCATCAATGTATTGCCCTAGCAACTAAGTAGCTTTGCATAAACAATGCTGACGCGCCAGAATTGAGTTCAGTGCTCTGCGCTAGAACGGCCAGCAAATACTTCCCATTCGAAGTGCTATGCTCCGCTATATGGAATGCTGAGTCGGCCTGCCGACCATTACTTTTTTGCGTAATGCATTGAGCTTAGGGTAGCTTTATGATTTTATGTCATTTTAATAGTTTAGTTTTTTAATGGCTTTCAAAAGAAGCAGAAACTTCTATCCAATAAACTCCGGCACTTGACCGTTACTCCAATAACTTTTACTACTGAGCCCCAAGGCCAGTGTCTAAAGAAAGGTAAATCTTTCCCAACATAATAAGAGGATAACCATACCAGGATACTACTGCCCGGGAATCTGGATCTTCAGATGGATACTTAAGAGTTTACATAATTGGCACCCAACTTAATTACGAACCCAACTGAATAGTAAAGAACATGTAAGTTCGCAAGGTGAATTCTATGCCATGACCCAAGTGTACTTAAAGTAAATTAATTCGTATCTGTCGCCACGTAATGGTTGCGTTTTTCGAAATAAAAAGTTATTTTTTCTCAATTGCATATATCGTGCTAATAAAAATTTTAGTGCATACCCCAAATTACGTTAATTGCTGCTGACAGGCAGTAACAACTGAGTATCGCGTTTATAAATCTCATTCTACCTCTTGCGCGACCCAAGTTTGCAAGCTAGTGTCAACCAACTGCCAATGAGTTGAATAGGTGCTTATAGGGACGTGAAACTTGAATGTGACAGTGAGGATAGCTGGGAAGCGGAACAAGGTAGTTGTTTAATAGAACAGTCGTTAACAAGTGCCCCGGTAGATAACACCATGCACCCCAGTCAGATCCAAGCATTCATTGACACTGCCGTCAGGCATTCATTGGTGCAGCAACAGTCTCAGTTGCAATCCCAGATAAACGCGTTAGTTGCGCAGGTGCAGAGTTTGCAGGTGGAAGCACCTCAAATCATTACATATGAGAAAATTTCTGATGTTAGGTGCGATATTCCACTGGATGAGTATGTAGCATGGAGGCAATCGGCGATCTACGCGTACGACCTTTTCAAACCCGTATGACGGCAGCAGTGCACACTACCAGACTGTCGCCATTATAAGAAGCAGAATTAGAGGGGCAGCTGGAGCACTGATTGTATCACACAATACTGTGCTAAACTTTGATGCCATATTGGCATCAAGTCGAAGTCGAGAAAAGACTGACATTGGTGACAAATAAGATTGTAATGTCTTACGAACAAGAGGGCGCCGATTTGCTCAACGCTGAAGTTAAAGACGACGCCCTGCATACCTTCATTTCGGGCCTCAAAAAATCGCTCAGAGCTTTGGTTTTCCCAGCACAGCCCAAAGAATTGCCATCTGCTTTGCCTTTGAACAGAGAGGCGGAAGCAAGCATTGAGAGAAGCATGTTCGCAAATACCTACGCTAAGGCTGTAGAGGAGCGGGCTCAATTGGCTGAGAACAGCAAGAGCCGTTCCCATGGTAACTCAAGCAAGTCCAACTGGGAAGACCAGAACCAAGATAGGAACCCGCACTTTGTCAAGCGCCAAAAGGACAACCCCCAGGAACAGTCTCACAAAGACAACCAAGCGCAAGCCCCACAGCCAATGGAGGTTGACGCGTCCTCCAGGTTTAGGCAACGCACTGAGTACAGTAAACACCAAACTAATGACCCGAACGCCACAAAGCGAAGAATTTCGTCAGACCATGCGAGAGGCCCAAGACGCCAGCGTGTTAATAATATAGTTCAGGAAGAATCCAATAAGCTTAAGGCAGAATACGAAAAGGCGGCAAAGGCCGCAGTTGAAGAAATCGAGAGTGACAACGACTACGCTTCAAGTGATGATTCAGTTCATTTTTTAGAGAACACTCCCGTTGCCATTCATCGTACGACGGTTGGCTGGGAGAACACTAAAAATGCTAATCGACACAGGTGCGGCAACAAATTATGTCAAGCCCGTAAATTAGCTAAAAACCATAATGCCGGTCGCCAAACCATTCTCGGTGAACTCGATACACGGTTCAACCGAGGTTAAGCAAAAATGCCTGATGAACATTTTCCGGCACACTTTCCCATTTATTCTACTAGACACCCTCAATTCGTTTGACGCCGTTATAGGATTTGACCTGTTAACACAGGCCGGGGTAAAGTTGAACTTAGCAGAAAACACTCTGTAATATAAGGGAAAGTCTGAAAAACTCCAGTACCACAGGTGCACCAATGTAAATTTCACTGATTTCAATGACATGCCTCTGTCAAGGAGGAGTTAAAATATATGACTATTAAGCGGAAAAAAGCCTTTTCAACAGCAAACGAAGCTCTCCCATTCAACACCGTTGTCATTGCCACGATTCGTACAGTAGACAACGAACCGGTGTACTGCAGAGCCTACCCAAAACTTATGGGTGTTTCTGACTTTGTAAACGCTGAAATAAAGCAAATGCTGAAAGACGGCATTATCAGGCCCTTGGGGTCGCCCTACAGCAGCCCAACCTGGGTAGTAGACAAAAAGGGCACAGATGCCCAGGGCAACCCAAATAAGAGGTTGGTCATCGATTTCAGGAAACTGAACGAACGAACCATCCCAGACCGTTACCCAATGCCCAGTATTCCTATGATAAAAAATGCAAAATTGGGAAGATATGTTACGTCTATGTTGATGACGTCGTAGTCTTCTCAGAAAATGAGACATATCACGTTTACCACATCGATACTGTGCTGAAGTGCCTAATCGATGCCAACATGAGAGTGAGCCAAGAGAAGACTAGATTTTTTAAGGAAAGCGTAGAATACCTCGGTTTCATAGGAAGCAAGGACGGTACAAAATCCGATCCACAAAAAGTTAGAGCCATTCAGGAGTACGCTGAACCGAAAAGCGTTACAGTGTCAGATCTTTCCTAGGACTAGCAAGTTACTATAGGGTCTTTATCAAAGACTTTGCCGCTATAGCGTGGCCAAAAACGGACATTTTAAAAGGGGAAAACGGCTCGGTTAGTAAATATATGTCAAAGGAAATTCCTCTTGAGTTTAATGAGACTCAACGTAACGCATTTGAACGTTTGCGCAACATTTCGTACCCTAAAACAGGCCGAATTAAACTACGCCACCAATGAAAGGGAGTTGCTGGCTATTGTATGGGCTTTGGGCAAATTGCAGAACTTTCTGTATGGTTCCAGGGAAATTAACATTTTTACTGACCACCAGCCTCTCACGTTCGCGGTATCTGATAAGAACACGAACGCAAAGATAAAAAGATGGAAGCCATACATCGACCAACACAATGCCAAAATTTTGTATAAGCCAGGCAAAGAGAATGTTGTGGCCAATGCCCTCTCCAAGCAAAACATTAACGCCCTGCAAGATGAGCCTCAGTCGGACGCTGCAACCATTCACAGCGAACTCTCACTGACGTTCACCCTAAAAAATAAGAGCTTGGGAAACCCCCATCCCAAGTTACACCGGTGAAATGTTGCACATAGACATTTTTTCAACCGATAGGAAACAATTCCTTACATGTGTCGACAAGTTCTCCAAATTTGCAGTCGTACAACCAGTACTGTCAATAACGATAGTCGACATCACAGGGCCCTTGATACAGCTTGTAAACATTTTTCCTAGTATCAGAACAATATATAGCGACAATGAGGCCGCTTTTAACTCTGAAACCGTCACCTCAATGCTCAGAAACAGCTTCGGCATTGACGTTGTGAATGCGTCCCCGCTTCATAGCTCATCAAATGGCCAAGTAGAACGGCTTCACAGCACCTTGGCAGAAATCGCCAGACGCTTAAAGTTAGACAGAAAAATCAATGACATAGTAGGGCTAATCCTGAGGGCAACGGTAGAATATAACAAAACCTGAATTCAGTCATCGGAGAGAAGTCTATTGAGATTGTTCACGCAGGATCCAATGAGCGTCGTGTAGACATCAGAGGAAGGCTAGGAAAAGCCCAGCAAGACAACATTAAGAGATGCAGCACCTCCAGACAAAACCGTGTTTTTGAGGTAGGAGAAAAGGTATTCCAGAAAAATAATAGGAGGTTAGGGAATAAACTGACCCCGTTGTGCACAGAGCAAAAAGTGGAAGCAGACCTGGGAACGTATGTCCTCATTAAGGGGAGGGTGGTCCATAAGGACAACCTCAAATAGGCCCCCTTTTACAATTAGCTAGTAAGTCCGTTTAAGGAAAAAATAAAGCACCCCTGTCTTATTTAAACTTCAGGTTTGCCTTCACGATGCTTGTCACCCTAGCAACAGCCAATGCGCGGATCACCGACTTTTCGCATGCTAATTACATTCCGGTGGTAGACGGTGAGGTATTGGTATTTGAACAACGGAACTGCTTGAGGCACTCAATCAACCTTTCAGAATTCATCAGTATGGTAGATGAGACAGAAAAATTGTCCAATTCCTTTCCCCAGTCACACATGCGCAAGCTACTAGATGTTGATACAGACCATATAAGAACCTTGTTGTCCGTACTCAGAGTACACCACAGATTTGCTAGAAGCTTAGACTTCTTAGGGACAGCCTTGAAGGTGTTTGCAGGCTCACCTGATGCTGCCGTTTTCCTAAAGGTTAGGATCACAGAGGCCCAACTAGTGGAGTCCAACTCTAGGCAAATAAAGATAAATTCCGCGACACGGAAACAAATAAACAGACTGACTGACACCATCAATAAGATTATCAATGCTCAAAAAGGCGACTTGGTTGACACCCCACATCTATTCGAAGCACTGTTAGCAAGAAATAGAATGTTAAGCACAGAAATTCAAAATCTAATTCTCCCCATGACGTTGGCTAAATCTAACATAGTAAATCCCATAATCCTTAATCATGCCGATCTGAAATCACTTGTCGAACAAGATATACCAATAGGTAGTTTAGTAGAAGCCTCTAGAATCAGAGTCCTCCTGTCCGAAAATATCATCCACATTCTAATAGCCTATCCGAAAGTTAAATTCAGATGCAAGAAGGTCACCGTCTACCCGGTATCCCAACAACAAAGTATCCTACGGCTCGACGAGGACACACTGGCAGAATGCGAAGAGGACACTTTCGCGGTCACTGAATGCACAGAGACCACGCACAATACATTTTGCGAACGGTCTCGACGAGAAACCTGTCCACGTTCACTCCACGCGGGAAACACGGCCCATTGCCACACTCAACCCAGCCACCTGAGGGCGATAATGCCTATAGATGACGGCGTAGCGACAGCCCGCATCCGTACGGACAATGGATAGTTAACAACTAAATAGTATCATACAAGCTAGCAACTAAGTAATATCATCAATGTATTGCCCTAGCAACTAAGTAGCTTTGCATAAACAATGCTGACGCGCCAGAATTGAGTTCAGTGCTCTGCGCTAGAACGGCCAAATGTGGTAAGCAGATACTTCCCATTCGAAGTGCTGCACTCCCCTATATGGAATGCTGAGTCGGCTTGCCGAGCATGACTTTGTGGCGTAATGCATTGACACTTAGGGTAGCTTTATGATTTTATGTCATTTCAATAGTTTAGTTGTTTATTGGCCTTCAGTTGTTTAGAACCTTCAATCCAATAAACTCTGGCACTTGACCGTTACTCCAATAACTTTTACTACTGAGCCCCAAAGCCAGTGTATAAAGAAAGATAAATCTTTCCCAACATAATAAGAGGATAACCATACCATTGATCTTCTTAGAAATAACGGGGATTTTTGAAATATGTGTGCAAGAACGTTTAAATTCATAATATTTGGTGTGCCAGCTATGTAGTTATAAGTCCCGCGTCGTCGCACTGATCACGCGCTGTTACTTGATTAGGTGCAGCTTGAAGGTCGAGCTGTTGATCCAGGTAATGTTGTATTGGCTTCTTATGCAGTTTATGTTGGGGCTTAACTTCACCCTTTATTCCTGGTCCTGTGGCTCAGAAATATTATAATAATACGCAAATGCGATATGGTTTGGGCTTGACTTCATACTTTATTGCTGGCCTTATGGTTCAGAAAGGTTATAATAATACGCAAATGAGGTCGAGCTGTTGATCCACGTAATGTTGTATTGACTCCTTGTGTTGTTTAGGCTGGAGTTTGACTTCACCCTTTATTGCTGGCTTTGTGGCTCAGAAATGTTACAATAATGCGCAAATGTGATATACATATATAATTTATAATTTATTCACAATGTAATATTTGCGCAACGTAGCGTCTCAATCTCCTCGAGGTTGGATTCAGAAAGAAAGCATAGTTGAGCTAGAGGGGCTTACGTGCCTGCCTTACTTTTCAAGAATGCAGCGCAACGAAAGTTAAGAAGGACATAACGGCTATTATCGTTGTTCTTCTTTACCTTTTCGCACTGCCTGGGATCCTACTGTGATGAGGCACAAACAGAGTTAAAAAGGACATAACGGCTCTGTGGCATGATTACCGTTTGTCATTCTCTACACTCTCGCGCTGCCTGAGAATGCTACAGAGATACAGGATAACTTGGCTATATCGATTAATCAATACTTATTGTTAACTACTCCCCCCTCAAGCTGGTGACTATCCTCAGTCACCTTACATCCATTGATAGTCCTTTTAATTTCCTTCGCTGCTCATCTTTTCTCGGTAAGTGGTAGAGGATGATGAAGCCGCTAAAGACAATGCTGAATGTGAGTTGAGGTGCACATAACCAGCTATGGCCAAGGATGTTAGAAGCGGTGACCTTGAAATGCTCGGTGTTGATGTGGCACCGGTAATATTGGGTTCTTCTACGTATGAATTTACCCCTATTATGATATACCTTTGTGGATAATATATCAACTGGAGGGCCTTGATCTTGGATGCCTTAATTACTTATATTACAATTCTATAACAGTTATAATAATATTAACTATGGAATCTTCATCTAAAATCGATTTCAAATCTTCTGATCGACATAGTGGGTTTGTTTTGATATTAGAGTTGACCATGGTTTTTGTGAGCATCAGCTTGCCTTTCCCCGCATTACCATTATATTTTGTGCTAAGAATGCTTCGTATAAGTGCGGTGTATCAACAGAATCCTTTGGTCTAATTAATTTACTGACTCTTTCGGTTAGCTTATTAATTTGTTTCTGGGTGTTTGACGTCTACATCTAATGACCTCCGCATGTGAGTCACTATTATTTGAGATTGTCCTTATGGATCAACCTACCTTTAATGAGAACGGACGTTCCCAGGTCTGCCTATATTTTTGCTTCACTGTGTGGGCGGTGTGAGTTTGTCACCGAGTATTTTGTTGTTTTTTACATATACAATTTGGCCTTCATCAAATATCTTATTCTAGATGGGTTGCATCTGTTTTGGTTAGCTTGCTGTGCATTCGCTAATCTTTCTCTAATAGTTTCATTCAGTTTTTCGGACGTCGAATGTATAACTTCAATCGGCATTCTGTCCGTAATTGAGTGTATCGACCTGTTGTACAGAAATATGGACATGATTCGACCGTGTCATGGGTTCTTTTTTTTCCATCACTTTATAATAATTTTCATCGGTTTGTTCGATCGTTATTATCTCGATTTGCTCATTTCTGTCGGTAATATCTATTACCAGACTCTTGCAATGCCAAAACTTGGTTGTGGGAAAAATTACACTAAATCGTGTTGAAAACTGGCTAAGGTTAGGAAATCGCTATGAATTGCATTTACTGCATCATTAACAATTAGTGGCTTAAGTATTTTGACCAGATTGTCTTTGTCTGTGAACTTTATCAAGTGGCGCACTTTCTTGCCAAATAATATAAAGTCCTGTTTTAATGCGTATCGTGCCTCTTCTAATACTATCTGATTTTTGAAGCAATTAAGAGGTTTGTCAGTCGTTTCGATCGTGTAGGTCAACAAAATTTCGCGGTGAATTGTTGCAGCGGCTGAATGAAGCTCGTTTTGTAAGGGATTTTAAATTTTGCCTGGACAATGCATCTGCCACAAAGTTTTCCTTGCCTTGTTTGTATGACACTTTCGCATTGTGTTCATCTTTGAAAGCCTTCCAAATTTTAATTTTGGCGTTGGTGTTCCCATCTGAGACTGAAAATGTTAGCGGTTGATGGTCGGTAAATATGTTGATTTCATTCGCTCCATACAAGTAATGTTGGAGCTTACCCAGGGCCCATACGATTGCTAACAATTCCCTCTCGTTTGTTGCGTAATGAGACTCACTTTGTTTCAGTGTTCTGGAAATCATTGTGCTAGGCCTACCTCCCAGGGACCAAACGGCTTCAATGCCGTTCATTGACGCATCGCTAGTTAAATCAAATGGCTCCTTGAAGTCTGGATACATGAGGATGACATCTTCTGATGCTAAAATGTTCCGCAAACGTTCGAAAGCATTACATTGAGATCTATTTAACTCAACTGTGACTTTTTTGAACTGTGCTAGCTCAGAGTCCCGTTATCGCACTTGAGAATGTCTGTTAAATGTCTTGCTGCAAAATCTTTGACAAATCTCCTGTAATAGCTTGCTAAGCCAAGAAACGACCTGAGGCTAAATGAGCTCTTTGGTTTGACATATTCTTGTATGCAGCGGACCTTTTCGGGGTCAGTTTTTGTCCCACCTCTGGGTATAATAAAGCCCAAGTACTCAACGCTCTCTTTGAAGAATTTTTTTTTTCCCGTGACACCCTCATGTTGGCATCAAGTAAGCACTTCAGCTTGGTCACTTGATATGGTCGACCTCATTCTCACAGAATATGATTACGTCATGTACGTAAAGATAGCAGATTTTGCCGATCTCTTCTCTAAGGATTTCGTCAATTGCCCTTTGGACGATGCTTCCCGCATCTTTAGACCGAAGGGTAGGCGACAGAATTCATATTTGCCTCCGTTTACCGAGAAGGATGTTGTTCCGCTAAGTTAATCTAGTAATATTCTGAATTTATTTCTAAAGTTGTGAAATACCTGGCCTTTCCGAGATTCGCTAGGATCATGGGAATGCTTGGCATTGGGTAACAATAGGCCACAGTACGCTCATTTGGCTTTCTGTTGTCGATGACCAGGCGTTTATTTCTGTCGCCTTTGTCATCGGTCCCTCTTTTGTCAACAACTCCGTTTCAGTTGTTATATGGGGATCTTCCGTCTTTTAAAAGCTGTCACCCCCATTGGGTGTGGGTAAAGTTTTGAATATATTGGTTCATCCGTTTCTCTCTTAATTATGGTTATAACTGAGGTGTTGAAGGGTAACGCCTCGTTAGAGGTCGAAAACGCCTTGTTCCTTTTGAGAACCATGTCCTTGAACTCCTTTTTGACTAAATCTGGCACTACTAAATTATTGACGTTAGTGAACTTGACGCTAGCACAGTCATGATACTCTATTTTTTCTTGTTCATTTAGATATTTTAAGGTGCAGTTTTCAAGGTTTAACTTTACTCCAGCGTGTGTTAGCAGGTCGAGGGCTATGATAGCGTCAAATGACGTCAGCGTGTCAAAACATTTTTATTCGACATTTACTTTCAATTTTACTGGAGCCATGGATTGATAGCATTTAGATGAAATTTAAACCTTTACAACTAGTTATATTGCCATTTGAATAACTATAATTAATAACACAATTGAATGTTCGCAGATTTTAGTTTTAATATATATAGTCATATCTTTTATTGAGAAAACACAAGTCTTAGAGATGGTTACTTTTCGATTCTCCGAATGTATAATATGTAAGCTTAATATAATCGAGATCAACGGCGTTGCCACAGTACCCACCTCCAATTGGGTGTCCCACGATGAAACAATATTATTTATTTTTTATATAAGTTCGAATTGGTTTGTTAAGAAAAATCTCTTCTTGTACGCAATCGTCGTTTCGAACGTTAAAGCATGGCTTTTAACGATCAACCGATATTGCTGTGTCATTGCCGTTCACCCGAACCATAAACACGCGATCGCTGCATCGTTCTCTAATTTTATAGGCACCTGTGTAGGGCGCTTCCAAAGGTTGTCGTACTGCATCAGTTCGTACAAAAACATGGGAGCATTCGTCTATGCCCGTTATACGTAACATTTTTTCCTTGATGTGGTGAGCTGTTGCCGTTGGACGAATCTGGCGCATGTGTTCAAGAAATTTTAAAAAAAATGTTTGCAGACTATCTGTGGAGTCCAAGTCATCAAAAAATTAATTCGGTAGTCGCAAGGGCGATCCATATACCATTTCTGCTGCTTTAAACTGTAGACCTTCTTTAAAGCATGTGCGCAGGCCCAACAACACAGTGGGTAATAGTTCAGTCCAAGGCGATCTCGAATGTTGTTTTTGTTTTGCCACAGTAGAGGTCAATATTGTTATCAAAAGGTAAAGGTTCCAAATTGAGCGATGTTGTACCAGTCAATAATTTGCGTAATTTTGAGTCGGTGGATTGTGCCTCCTTTAACTCTGCCCAGTTAATGTTTGTTGGCATCGTTATGGCATATAGTCTGGAGAGCGCATCAGCAATACAATTTTCTTCACCCTTTACGAAAGCAATATTAGTTGAAAATTGGGATATGTAGTTAAGGTGACGTAATTGCCTGGGCGATGCTTTTTCTGGTCGTTGACTAAACGCATAAATAAGTCCCATCGACTTTTTGTTCAAGTGCTGCTCCAATTGCAAGATCCGATGCATCACATACCAGGGCAAGATCTGCTTGACGAGATGGAAAAGCTAACATTGTTGCATCTATGACGCTTCTCTTTCACATCTCAAATGCGTGAATAAGCTGAGGAGACCAATCGATTTTGCGTTTATCGTTTTTCTTTATATTCTTGGTAAGCTCCGTAAGGGGTGCCTGTATGTGAGAACAATTTGGCAAATTGCGTCTATAGTAATTTATTACGCCCAGAAAACGACAAAGATCGCAGAGAGTCTCTGGTAATTTATTTTTGGATATAGTCTCTATAAGAAACTCAAAAATCTAATTTCCATTTTAGCGATTCGGCATTTATCAATGCTTAAGCCATGTTCTCGAAGGATATTCAAAACGGTACGAAGACGTTTTGTGTGCCCTTCTGCATCCCGTGATGCTATTTAGATATTGTTTATGTAACAGAAAACAAAACTAAGGTCACAAAATATATTATCAATAAATCTTTGAAATGTTTTTGTGGCATTTTTTAAACCAAATGGTATGTAAACGAACTCAAAGAGACCAAACGGAGTACAAACTGCAGTTTTTTAATATCCTGTTTAGCCATGGGTATTTGATAATATGCCTTGACCAGATCAATTGTTGAAAATATGGTCATACCGTGCATTGCTCCACGAACTCATGGATGTGCGATATGGGGTAGCGATCTGGTATAGAGATGGCATTTAATTTAAGATAATCGCCGCATGCATGCCAAGATCCAGTCTTTTTGCGACTAGATGTAATGGGAAGGTCGACAAATACCTTGAGCCAATGAGGCATTTATTTCGTTTTTAGCTGCAGTAAGTTTATCTCCGGACAATCGACGGGGACGTTCAGGTACAGGTGTGTAGTTGGTTTCTATAAAGTGAGAGACATCAATGTTTCTGTTGCACTGCTGTTTTGTTTGTTTCACTTATGTCTGTGAATTCCTGTAGTATTTCTTGAAAAACATCTGCGCCGTGTACCATGAGATTGAGATACTATATACTATATACTATATACTATATACTATATACTATATACTATATACTATATACTATATACTATATACTATATACTATATACTATATACTATATACTATATACTATATACTATATACTATATACTATATACTATATATCTATATACTATATACTATATACTATATACTATATACTATATACTATATACTATATACTATATACTATATACTATATACTATATACTATATATAAATCGTTTGTGCTTTGTCGTAGACGGTTGCGTTTATCTGTGCTCGTGGTATATTTCTTTTATTCTGTTTATTTGTGTTTAAATAATTGATTTTTTTGCTAGCAAAACTATTTTATTTAGTGCGATACATCGTCCGCCTATTTGTGTAACTATTTCAAGTGTTAAAGTAGATTTT